>DXKC01006603.1:0-12391 GCA_031170775.1 Cymbopogon citratus
AAAAATCTTTTTTTATAGTGAATTTAGGAGAAAATTTTGGAAACTAAACAAGGCCCGAGCCTCCGACCTCTGATCCACCCGTATACGTACGTACGCGTCAATGCACGGTTCTGCTTAGGCTGTTTTTTTTTTGTTCCCGAGCAGAACAGGTGGCTGAGACGGATGCATGCATGCGGGCGGGCGGAGGGATTTTTTATTTTTATAATTCTTTATTAATTAATATTCTAAAAATATACTGTGGTAAAAAATATTTACGTGCCATATCCTTTTGGTCACGCCATTTGCTTTGGCGCGACCAAACCACTGTGTCGCGCCACGCAATGGCGCGATAGGATCGCCGCCGTGTCGTCCGCCGTGGACCGAGTCCCACCTTGTCGCGCCACATACATCGGTGCCACAAGCCTATCGCGGTCATAACACATGCAAACTCTTTTATATGAAACAAAATATGACATGCAAATACTTTTTACCGCGGTATATTTTTAGAATATTGATTAAAAAAGATTAATAAAAATAAAAAAAAATCGCGGGCGGATGGGCATCGCACTGCAGCGCTGGTGCGTCAGCTGGAGCAGTGGTCCCTGGTCCGAACTGATGAGCGCCAGTACGGCGTCGCTGCGTCTCTTCACCGGCCGCTGCGGTTGACCGACGCCCGCGATGCCGAGCCAGCGTGTCGTAGGCCGTGGCGACTGGCGAGCAGCACGTGGGACCGCGGCGTGTTCCGGCTCGAGGTGCGCAGCGCGTCGCGCCTGCGCCGCGGCCGACACCCGCGTGCTGGATGGTGGTGTAGTGTGGCTGGCTGCACGTGACTGTCTGGGTCCGACTAGTTGAGCCCCGTTCGCGGGGGGCGTGGTTCGTGTACGGCCTCGCTGGGAGCGACCGCGAGTCCGCGACGCCGCGCTGGACGCGGTGTTCGTGTCACTTACATCAGTCTACTGCTTCATTCCCAGATTACTCCCTTATAAGCCCACTGGGGTATTAATCATCACGCTAACCCTGAACCCCTATCTCGCCGGACACAAAGAAGACAAGTGTAGGACGACACCCAGGATAAGGAGAAGCTAGTTACGTCGCGTTCATCATCAATCGGTGAAGAATTAATACCTGTGGGTGCGAGACTAAATTTTTCTAGCGTGTTTGAGGAAAATCATTGTTGAAGCAATTAACTAGACACAGCCACTTATGGCAGCCATGCGGTCCACGTGCAACACACCTTACGGGGATCCCAGCCGCCAGCGATGCGACGAATGCAACGTGACGCTGCGCTATCATTGATAGATATGGGCTCTTCCACACAGCTTCCACACACTCGAAGCTCGAGAGCAAGCAAACAACACAGACACGCTAAGCTATAATCCACCGCATTTCGCTCAGGCGGGCAGTGGCAGGCAGGCACTGTCAGGCACCACCCAGAGCCCACATGGCTCCTGCTGTGACAATCACCGACGTCTCCTACGTCGCTGCGCCGGATGGCGCACCGCCGGCCGAGCCTGTCATCAAGCTCAACGCCATGGAGGCGCAGTGGGTCGTGGCTCCATTGCTGCAGCATCTCCTGCTCTTCGAGGGCGACCATCTGCCACCCTTCGACGCCATCCTCTCCTCCCTCGCGGCGACCCTGGCCACCCACGCCCCGCTCGCCGGCAAGCTCCACTACCTCGCGGACACGGGCGACGTCGCCATCTGCCGCTCCACCGCCGGCGACGACAACGACCGCGGCGTCAGGTTCGTCGCCGCGGAGTGCGACGCCGACGCCCGCCGCCTCGCGGGCGACGAGGACCACGACGTGCTCACGTTCGAGCGCCTCGTTCCGGAGCTCGACATGAGCCTGCTGCCGGCGCCGGTGCTGGCTGTCCAGGTAACGCGCCTCGCGGGAGGCGGGGTGGCCATCGGGGTCAGCGTGCACCACGGCGTCGCCGACGGCCACTCGCTGTGGAGGTTCGTCGAGGCGTGGGCCGCGGCGTGCCGTGGGGACACGCCGCCCGCGCCGCCGGTGTTCGACCGCTCCCGTGTCAGCCTGCCCGGCGGCGAGGAACTGGCCCGGAGCTTCCTGCGGAAGTACGCGCCGGATTTGCCAAAGGTTCGTTGTACGTTCCACCGGCGAGCACAGTCTTCTTCAAACCGGTTGTTTTCCAACTTTTTTCATGCTCTTTCTTCTCGACGCCACTCCAGGCTAACGAGCACGCGGCTTTACAAGAAGACCGCCTGCGGTTCACTCGCCGGACGTTCACCCTGGACACCCAGGACATAAAGCGGCTGAAGCAGCGGATCGTCCACCTCGGCGAAGCACACGGCGCATCGCTGCGCCGCTCCCCGTCCAGCTTCGTCGCCGTCGTCGCGCTGGCCTGGACGTGCTTCGTCCGCTGCAGGGCTTTCACCGCGGACGAAGACGTGTTCCTCTTCTTCTTCGCCGACGCCCGCGACCGGCTCGACCCTCCCGCCGGGGTGGACTACTTCGGCACCTGCCTCAGCGGATGCCTCGCGAAGCTGCCGGCGCGAGAGCTCCACGGCGAGGGCGCGCTGGCAGCCGCGGCGGCGGCGGTGCAGGAAGCGATCCAGAAGATGGTGGAGGACCCGCTCGGTTGCTGGCCCGGGTGGGAGTTCTTAAGTCTTGCCGGCGACCCAACGCTTCGGATTGAACGGTTGATGAACGTGTCGGGGTCGCCGGGCTTCCGGGTGTACGAGGTCGCCGACTTCGGGTGGGGGAGGCCACGGCGGACGGAGAACATCAGGATGAACCACGATGGGCAGCTGGCGCTGGTCCGCGCCAGGGACGGCGATGGGGTGCAGGCGTCGGTGTCCATGCTACAGCAGAAGCATGTTGACGCGTTCAAGTTAGAGTTCCTCGAGCTACTCGGTTGATGGTGTTGCAAAGTAGTAGTAGTTGTACACGATTTGTTGGTTGAATTGCATTATTGCAACTTTGCATTGAACTCAGCATATTCCTGTTGACGCTACGGTGATTTGGCGTGGAGAGGTCACGTCACGTCACGTCGGCCTCCACTGTTAAAAGTGGTTTACGAAGAAGTGCTCACATTAAAGATTTGATTGTAACTATTTTTGCAAGAGTTTTCCGAGAGCTATGACGACAATCTTTGCTACAGCTATTGGAATATCAAACCTCTTTGGCGCAGGTCTTCTTTGCAAACCACTTCACCTAAAAAAAACTAGAGAAGCCATTTAAGCCGCATATATAGCTTCACACCTATAGTTATGTTCTTTTTTAAAAAAAAACTTCTCCCCTTTGCAATTGTTTTTACTCGTCGCAGCGCCATGGATCATTTTATGAGCTAGCAGCATTTGGTCCAACATGGTCGCTGTCACGGCCTGTCTGCCTCCCTATCTCTTGCTCGTCGCCACGGTGCGGGAGAAGCCATCGCTGATCGTGCAGCGCCCGCCGGGCTTCGTGCTCTGGCCGCGCGCGTGGACGCGTGCAGGGTACCACGCAGCTCCTGGGCGTACGCGTGGGCGATACTGGTGCTGCACAGCATCAGCGATGACGTGTTCCGGGCCAAGACGGCCGCCGCCGTGATGCGCGCGACCGGATGCACGGAGCAGGAGTTCCTCGCCATGTTCCGGCGCGCGCCGTGCTTCGTGTGCATGTCCGCGGAGCTGCTGCGCCACAAGGTGTTGCTGACATACAGCCTCAGCAAGCGGTTGAAGGCCAGAGGCGTGGACGTCGGCAATGAGCGACTGGTGACCATCTTGAGAAAGCCGGAGGCCAGGTTTATGGAGAGGTACATACTGAGGTATAGCCACCAGGTGCCTGAATTCCTCGATCTGTATCCTCCTGACCATAACAATTAACAAGCGTAGCTTGGGTGGTTTCACAATTCTGTTCGGACACCTCTGCAGTGTGTGTAATTTCTTCAGATCTAGAGATTGACAGGGACCATTGTTTTAACATGATTGAGCAGAATAGAGTCATGAGACGCTTATTCATAAACAACAAACTAATCGTATAATTTTGTTCTGGCATTCCGTTATCTTCTGCTGCACATTCTGAATGGGAGCACTATTCTTCGCTGGCCAGTTTATTGCTACGCTGTCATTGTTTCGCCGTATTTATCAACACTTGGGACATTTGGAGATGATCCTAGTATTACTGAGGCACAGGCCAGGGCCAGCTAAAATGGTACCGAGCTGGTCAGATCAGGAGCTCACTTAAATTAATGACGAAACGGAACATTTGCCCTACTCTGCTGTGCGGACAATGCTCAGAGAAGAGACGATCAAGACGCACAACTCAACAGCAGAAATAAAGAGATTAAGAACGTTCACAATCAACTACATGCTCCTGTGACCAAACAAATGTTGCAGTACCTACGGCAGTGTTAGACATCAGCAGAACAGGTCAGCTAACACAACTCAGCACGCTAAACAAATTTATGAACACTGCATGCGTAGTCTTCACTACTATCCAGGACGATCAACTACATCAAGCATGAGAGATCGACAGATCCTAACAGGGAGTGTGGATGGTCAAGCTATGAGACCTATACGGAATAGTGTACAATGCCTTGCCTGCTTAGTGCTGACCCTTCACTGTCCAGTTGCCTCTGCCCATGGCGAAATAACTTGTGCATGGCATCCACCTGGGGCTACTATAGCAGTAGATACCAGTTCAAAACACACTGAATTTCACGAAGGAATGGACGCCCTTCTGGGACCACAAACCTTTGCTGGGTTTGGCAGTCAACACTGAACAGGTAAGGGGGAAAAGAACTGCCATCTACTTGGCCGCATACCAATTCTGTGCACACTTAGCATCAACAGCAAGGTCGACCTTCAGGATATTGGTGCCGTAGAAGGGCTTAGACATACACTCAACCACTATGGACTTGGCCAGCTCCGCAGATTCTGAAGGCCCTTCCAGTATCACTTCATCATGCACCTGAAAGATGGAGCTGTCAGTTCTGCTATGTCTAAATTTATGCTGCATTTATTATTTTTTTAAAAAGGCCAGAAACTAGAATAGTATTCTGGAAAAAAAAACTGCATTGTTTAAAAAAAGGCCAGAAACTAGAATAATATTCTGAAAAAAAAATCTGCAACCATCAATGTATCCATTTTGACTCAATACAGGATACCAAAGGTCCAGTACTCTAGTAACAGGATTCATAAAAAAGCAATGTCATTTTCAGTTTCAAAGAAGAAAACAAAGTATGCCGACATTTAACCAGTGATCAGACCTAACTTAATGCATGAACTACCTGCAAGAGTAGCGTCCAACCAAGCTCCTTAAGACGAGTATTCCTGTCTATCTCAAGCATTGCACACATAGCAACATCAGCTGCACTGCCCTGTGGTGTTCAAAGAAAATAATTTCAGCACAAAACTAATTTCAACGAGTTGCAATAGAGAGTAAAAACTAATTTCAACAACGAGTTGCAATAGAGTGATCACCTGTACAGGAGCATTGATAGCAGCACGCTCAATGTGACCCCTTTGGCCAGAAGTTGCATGAGTCATATTTGGAAAACGGCGTGATCGTCCAAGCAAAGTATAAACTTCACTCTTCTCATGAGCTAGCTGTTTCTGTTTCATTTGCCAAGCCAGAACCTCCTTTCTATCACTATACCAGAGTTTCAGTGTATCCTTTGCTTCCTTAACAGAAACCTGACAAGAGAAGAAGGGTTACAAGAAGCCATGAAGATAAAATTTCTTGTAAACATGGCTACTCAGCAAGTGTGTTACTGACTGGCACAAACCCAGTAATCCAAAGCTTAGACTTAAGTGCAATGCACACTAATTGAATTACAGCTTAATTTAGAGCTATGTTTGTTTGACAAGTTTGTACCTTCCAATCACGAGCAAGCCCATGGGGCGTTTTCCCATATGCAATGGAGAAATTTAGCATCTTAGCTTTCCTCCTCTCAGCGCCAAAAGCATCCTACATCACAAGAAAAGCATTAGGGTCCATTTTTTTTCATACATGCCATGCTATTCTCATGCTAATAACATTTCCTAGACCAGTATCCATAATTAACTCCACAGTGTATAAGTTCTGGACGAGACGACATCGAAGGTAAAAGGAAACTGTATGTGCATGGAAGTGCAGTACAAAAGCTAATAACCTAGTAGCGCTGAACATAATTTTAACAATTAGAAGGAATCAATATAATTCTCAGAAACACCATTAAAGCTAGCATACCTTCAACAACGGCACGGGAGGTTTTTCTTGACCGGGTTGAGGATGCCACTCAAGAATTACTTTCTCTTGTTCAACAGCCTCACGAATATGCTGATACATGTTCATGGCTGTCCTGGAATGGAAGTCACCGCCAGCTCTGAAAGCATCTAACATGCTTTTACAATCAGCAAGATGCGCCAAGATCCTGAGTTCCAGCTACACACAAAACAAATTTGTCTTTTTACTTGGAACTAGTATCATCAGCATACAAACATTCAAAAACTCTACCGCACACAAGCATACCTGACCATAATCAGCAACAATGAGAGTGTTCCCTGGAGCTGCAACAAAAGCTTGGCGGATTTTGTACCTATCCTTTTCAAGCGCAGGTTGGTTCTGTCATGGAGTAATTTAGATCACAAGGTCAACAAATTACTTGATGTTGGTATCACAGTACTATTTAAAGCAACCAGCTCACAACTTGCAACACTTGACAAAACATTTATCATCTTTTTGTTATCATATTAAATACTGCAACAACTTGGGATACCTATTTTGACAGAAACAAAACAGAGCTTACTTTAATAATATCAGTACCAGTTCATCAGTTATGTTCATCCAGTCCACACAAACTTTCCAATCTAAGTATCTAAATACTGCATGCATTTGGGTAACAGATTATTGTCTATTTGAGTACAATTTTTTTTGTGACTTCGTCTATTTGAGTACATTAGCTTGAACCTATCATCTATTGCATTGTAAGTATAATACTGCATGTTTCAGGCCAGGGCCCAAGATTCAAACTTCCTGTTGGTCCTTTTCTGAAATGCTATAATATGTAGAAAGACAGCCCAAATCCTGCATAATTCTTGCCCTCTAGAATATCATTTCATAGTGCAAAACACGTGCAAACTCCCTAAGATCATAAATGCCAACCTGTAAATTTGGTGCCCTTGCCGATAAACGCCCTGTTTCTGTGTTGATATTTAAGGAGCAGTGGATCCGTCCTTCCTTACATGATATATGATTTCCCTGCCAGGGGAACAAAATGATATAATAAATATAAGTAGGACAAAGATACAGATAGATAACTAAGACTAGTAAGTGATTGCTCGCATAGCCATATGTACAATAATGACTGCCGCAACGCAATCTACATTAGAGTAGGTGGAGCCAGCTCACCTGTAGAGGAAGAATGAAGTTGGATATTAGCGAGTCAATAGAACAGATCTCACACAAAGCTGCAATGGCATGGCATGCTTCTTTTCCTTCCTTTCCTCCTCCAAATGCATCATATGCAGTTCCATAAGAAGATGTGTCTTCTAGATCACAATTGGAAATTTCAGAATGACTACCATATTCATCATCATTTACATCATCTGTTGAGTAAACAAGATCTGATGGAACCTTCCCGGCCAAATTTCTCAATGCATCCCCACTAACTGAAGGCCAGCCACTTGCAGTAAATATATCAGTTTTCAGGTCTTCCACAATGCTGAAAAGTTCAATTGTGCGATACTTTGGAACCTTCTTGCCATCTGAAACTGCAGTTTCATCATTAGGCACTTTAATAGCTTTACTCTTCGGCAAAAACTCACCAGGTTTCAATCTGTACAAAGATTTAAAATGTCAAGATATCTAGCAATTGCGTGCAAGAAATATCTAGGATACAAACTTAAACATACATTGACTAAAGGTTTTTTTTCATTTCATTTTGTATTTAATAGACATACAGGAACCTTTGCTCTCTAAAGTGACAGATGGATGATGAAGAATACACAGAATCTGGATACCCAAAAGGTACTTTGAAGAGAGAATATATGATGGTGAGGGTTATACCTGTTCTCTGTACCACCAAAGAAGAGTTGCCGAATCTGAGTATCACTATTAACATTCATGTATTTAGCATCAGGGCAATACTTAGATGCCCACTTCCGAAATTTATCTGCAGCTAATTTTCGCTGTGCAACAGCAACCTTTTCAATCTCTGAAAGGTAAGCACGGTCAACAAGAATTCCAGCTGTTTCCATTTTTACAAGAATAGCACCGAAAGGATGCCAATACTCCTCATAGAAATCGTACAATGAACCTCTGGGGCAGCCGTCAAAAGTCCAAGGCTTCCTTTCAAGCTTGCTTTTCAAGCTTTCATAAAGCCTCAAGGTACTTATAGAATCTAGTGAAGAATAGCAGATCCACAATTCTTTGTCTTCTCTTTGTAAAATTTCAACAGGCTCGATTGCGGTAATCTTCCCTTCTGATCCATCCTTCTTTATCTTTTTCCTACCAAAGATGGTTTTCATTGATCTCTTCCCAAACTTTCGCAATTCCTTTGAGACAACACCCATGACCCTATGGTCATTTGTAAGTCCCTCGAGAGAATATCCTCCATCCGTTCTTCTTGAAGAATCCCAAAGTCTTGCAAGATGCATTGTATCAGCATGAAATCCAGCAACTTTAATTCCATAGTTCTCTATGACATGACTATCAAAACTATAGTTGTGCCAAACCTACATGAGAAAAATAGATACTTGCTTAAGATTCAAACGATAAGACAACAGAGGTATATGTTTTATGATATCCTATTCCTATACATTCCATAAATAGCAAAGTTTGACTAGAGATGGCAAAAAATAAGGGTAAAGTCGGTGAAAAAAGATAATTCAGCATGCAACACATAGTAAAGTTGTAAGCATGAGTTTTAAGCTGCATATCACCTTCCTGATTGATGAATCCTCAAAAAAGGGGGCAAACTCCATGAGTACATCTGGTCCACCATCCAGCACATCCACCCAAATGCATGTCTTGCCATTTCCAAAATCAGCTTCAGCATCTTTAGTGCCAGAGTAGATGCTAAAGCATGTGACCTTTCCATGCCCAACTGGTGTCTCTTGTTTAACATCAATATAAGCTACCTGCATAGCATTGAATTCTCCTGAATTATAACACCAAAGAATCGATATGCATTCGAAAGGGAAGAAAGTTTCCCAACATATAGCTCAATTGCCCGGTAATAGAGTTTCCCAACATATAGCTCAATTGCCCGGTAATAGAGATGCAACAACAACAACAACAACAACAACAACAACAACAACAACTAAGCCTTTAGTCCCAAGCAAGTTGGGGTAGGCTAGAGTTGAAACCGAACATGAGCCCCTAATCACGGTTCAGGCACGTCAATAGCTGCTTTCCAAGCACTCCTATCCAAATAAAGGTCTCTAGGTATATCCCAACCCTTTAAATCCCTTTAATCGCTTCCTCCCATGTCAACTTCGGTCTTCCTCTGCCTCTTTTCACATTGGTATCTCGGCTTAGAACTCCGCAACGCACTGGTGCTTCCGATGGTCGCCTTTGGACATGGCCAAACCACCTCAACCGATGTTGGACAAGCTTTTCTTCAATTGGAGCTACTCCTAGACGATCTCGTATCTCATCGTTCCGAACTCGGTCCATCCTTGTGTATCCACAAATCCAACGCAACATACGCATTTCCGGTAATAGAGATGCAAGTCTCACTTTTTTTTCTGGCATCGGACCGACCCAAAACGTGCTAAAAATGAACTAAAATGACATGTCATTTAATTAATTTAGGGAAAGAAATGAACCAAACAGCATGCTACGTAATTAATTCGCTGACACAGAAAACACCATCGGGTACCCATGTGCATCCCTGCCCAGTACATACCACTAAACCAACAAGATGATGATGGGTATCTACTATTCTACTCGCTGTTCAAGAAACATGACAATAGTGACACCTTTTCCCCTCATTTTTCATGGATGTCATAGTGAACAACAAAGGAATAGATAGGCATAAATGATGCATAATGAACATAAGTTGCAGAAAGAAGCACACACTAGAATAAAAATGGGTGGGTATATACTAAAGGAGTATATACTACCTGATTGAATATGTCAACATTAGATTTAGGCAACAAGTCATGACTGATATAAAACAAACATATAATTACATAAAGCATTTACAGATGTTTGAACAATCTCAAAAGGCTTTAATGACTCACCTCTGTGTCACATGCATGAATATAATTTCTGTACTTCGTAGTAAGCAGTTGAACAACATTCCTAGCTGACATGACATTGTCAACCACCAGAACTTTGTCATAGATGGTAGCAAGTGCCTTCCGCGCATCTATAGACTCCTGGGATAAGGGCGCTCTAGCTGGAGAAGGTTGTACTGTCTCTTCAGGTGAGTGTTCATTCACAACTTTAGCATGGCCATCTGTAGCATTTTCATCAAATGGCAAGCTTGTTTCAACTTCAGAGATTTTCAGAAGAGGAGAACGAAACTTGGGATCATTAGGCCAATGAGCCTCCACTTCAGATTCCTTAGGCCTCTTCACTTGTTTAATGTCATCGTTAACAACACTGGTCAGTGCTGCCACAGCAACTGCAGCACGATTAACCGCATGATGCTTTGCCAATTCCGTGTTGACGTGCCTATTCGCAAGAGAATTCGGGGCCATTCTTTGTCTTACACTGTGCAATAGAGATTGGTTGGAGCTCTTGAGATCTTCCAAGGGTTCATGATGGAAAATACCCGTCCCTAGATGAGTGGAACCATTACTATTGCTGGCTTTGCTTAAGGACAACCTCCTGCTCTCCTCAGCCCATTCTTGTGCGCCGCTATTTTGCACATTAAAGTTGACACACACTGGAAGCTTAAGACCGCGGCTGTCTTGAATTCCTAGGACTGAGCTCTGGGAGTACTCCTGCCTGGCAATCAGCCATTCTAAAAGTCAGAGGCACAGCAAAGTGATGGACACATTTTAATGGCTACTATTAGGCTAATAGGTAGAATAGTCTGGACGAACATCATCACATGTGATTCGCTAATATTCAGCAAAAAAACACCACTACCAGAAGCAAGAGCTCTGTCCTGCAGGCTATGGATGCAGTGCAAAATTACAGAACAGACAAATTAGGCTCACCCATCTCCCGATTGGTTCACAGATAGAGAAGAATAGTAGCATCAATCCAGAACACGACACACAATGTTCCCAAAACAGGACAGAAATAACCAGCATATCAACACAGCATCGAGCTAACCAAAGGGCGTAGGCCAGTTGGCGTGCAAACCTCCATCTAATCAAAATGTTCTATCACCATCGAATCACGCAGCACCATGAGCTCTACGGTCACCGGAATGAGAATCGAACCGCTACCAGCAGATGGGGCACTGAGGCATTACCTTCTGGCGCCAGTGAAGGGCGACATCATGGAGCGGCCGCGGCGGCGGGAGCGGAAGGGCGAGGGCGCCCAGGGAGGAGCGGAGCATGGGCACCTCCGGAGCAGCGGGGGCGCCGGTGCGGGCGCGGACCCGGCCATCGCTATGGACCCGACGAGCCGCCTTAGCCTCCCGCCCCCTGCCCCGACTCCCCCGCCGCCGCAGCCGAGCCCGCACGGCGCCGTCTTGGACCACAACGCGCGCGGCGCGGGCGAAGCGAGGCACAACGTTTAGTCTAGGGTTGAGAGCGGGTGGCGCTGGGCGCGGGCATTCGGCGGAGGCGAATGGAGCGTAGCGGGAAGCGGCGGCGGGAGGCGGAGGAGGCAGCTGGCTCGCGGACTTGTGGAAGGGGGATAGGGAGAGGCAGGGTTTACGGCAGCGCCAACGGTGGAATCCGGAATCGTATCTGTGGCTCCGCCTCTCGCGTCGCGGCTGCCAAGCGGGGACAGGCACCAGGACACACGGGCCTTTTCGGCTACGTGCACACCGTGGCCGCCACCAGCGTGTCTGGCAATATTGGTCTTTTGTGTCTGTTGTTTCTTTTGGTGTGTATACATATCGGTCGGTGTGGGTGTTAAGGTCTGTTTATTAGTGGGTTTTAGACGTTTGGTGGACGATTTTGAGAGTTTAATAGGTTGGTGGACCTCCTAATCGCGGAAGATGGTGGCCACATGCGTTAGTTGAAAGGTTAGTTGTCATTGTTTTTGTTTTTTTTATTAGGTATATACACGATTATTGATTTACTAGTACTAGGCACCTAGGCCTTCTTTAGATTGCAAATGTTAGAAAATTTTAGCACTGTAGCACTTCCGTTTGTATTTGGCAATTATTATCCAATCATAGACTAAGTAGTCTTAAAAGATTCGTCTCGTGATTTATAATCAAACTATGCAATTAGTTATTATTTTTATCTATATTTAATGCTTCATGCATGCGGTCAAAGATTGATGTGATAGTGATGTGATGAAGAGAGAGTGAAAAAACTTACAATTCTAACCCAATCTAAACAAGGCCCTAGT
>DXKC01006604.1:0-15905 GCA_031170775.1 Cymbopogon citratus
AACTTGACAAAGAAATCGTCAGATGCTAGAAGACTACCTCATCGTTCCGCTGCGCGCAAGCCTCTTCGCTTCCGATATCCACCTCACCTAGACCACCCTCGCTCGCGCCGCCGGAGCCGAATGCAGCTCGTTGTCGATCCGGCCACCCCCTGCCTAGTGCGGCCTTGGCGCAGATCAGGTCGCAGATCCGGCGCGCGCTCGCTTGAGGCCACCGTCGCCTCCGGTGGCGAGGTGACCAGCCATCGAGGAGTGGTTTGGGGGGAACTACTATTATAGGATTCCAAACGTTAGGCTTTGTCTCAAATATGACTCCAAATAATTTTCTTTCGAAATAGGACTCCAAAAAACTACACTACTCTATTATAGGATTTTGACTCATTTAATCAACTTTGGAAAACATAAAATACATGTATTTTTTAGTATTGACCATGTTGCCCCTGTACTCCATCCGTATACGTCCAGAATGTTTCGTTTGCCAGCGCCACGGGCCTGGATAGAACGTCGCCGCCAGGAAGTTGGCCGCGCCCCGCCGCCAGGAAGTCTGCCACCTGTATCTATCATGGCGTTGTAGAAATGCCGATCTGGCCTTACTCCACTAGCCTACATCTCTCAGAGCACTGCAAATGCCTTTTGCCAATCCCCCTGTCACGGAATCCTGCAAGGATCCGACTGAACACATACGAGCTTTGTTCAACTCCATCAGCCTCCATCTCCTTCAGCAGTATCAACGCATGCCACTCGTGCGACGGGACAGCCGAGTAATTCGCGGCGGGCCTTGCTCGGGCGCCAGAACGGATGCCGGCGGGGACGGCGAGGTGAGCGCGGCCAGCCAGGCCTGGGGGCGTCCAGGCAGTGCGTACAGACCTGTTGAGAGGGCAGAGGGGCAAAATGGTCCAGCTAAGTCTAAATACATGTGTTTTCATAGTTAAATGAGCTAAAATCCTATAATAGAGCAGTGAATTCTTTGGAGTCCTATTTGAGAGGAAAAATTGTTTGGAGTCCTATTTGGAAGAAAGTCCAACGTTTGTAATCCTATAATAGTAGTTTTCTCGGTTGAGGGAGGAACCGATGAGGTAGGTGTGGCGGCGGCGGCAGCGACGACGACGTGGTTCCAGGGTTGGGCGCCGCAAGGAGAAACCCGCGCACTCGGCACCGGGCGGACGGAGTCGAGCTGTGCCCGACAATTGTTGTAAATTTTTCCAGACCTCAGCAGGCAACACTTTTTTTACAGGGGTTTTGGGCCAAAACAGGTGTAAAACTATTGGGCTCACCGATCATCCAAACAAGTAATTCGACCTGTATCGGAAAAATAAAAGGGCCTGTAATTTACAATGGTTTTGGGGCAAATACCGGGCTTCCAAACAGGGCCTAAGCATTTCTTTTTGTCATGGCTTCCTCAAGTCCGACAACACTCAGTTTGCTAGCCGAAGAATTAAGAAAGCCCACTATAACAAGCCCACCTAATAAAATCTAAGTCCTGAAGCACCACCGGATGGAGATGAGGCCCGTCACCAAAAGCTTTTTAAGTGGCCTCTCCAAATACATTTTTGGAAGATAAAAATGAATGAAGTCAATTCCACTGAGCTAAGTTTTTTTTTAGAAAAGAGAAGAAAAAACACAAAAACAATTATATATTATTAATTAATACACCAGAACCCGAACCCGAACCCGATACACCAGCCATCGAACTATCGAAGATCAACGGATGGAGATGGATCTCACCATAAGCTTAAGTCGAGCGGCCTCTCCAAATACATTTTTGTATTGGAAGATAAACATGAATCAAGTTAATTCCACTAAGCTAATGATTCCTTTTTATAAATGAAGTACAAATAAAATAATGGTAAGGAAATTAAACATTATTATTAATTAATCATGGAAAGAAATGGACAGAACACACGTCCGGATAAGACAGACAGTGTAAACGGTCAGACAAATGTGTTAACCGCTTCGTCCCCGTCATCAAAACCGCTACACTTCGATCGCCCGCCATTTCCCTCAACGCGCGCGCTGGACCCGCGGCGGCGCGGCGAGCTCCGCCTGTGCGTACGTAATGGCCGACGGCGGAGCCTACAACAACGACGGTGCCGACGACGGGCAAGGGATCTTCGACCCATTCCTTGTGCCTCCCGGCGACTTCGATGACGACGTCCTCTACTTACTGGACATGAACGGCGGCATGGACCCCCCGCCGCCACCGCTGCAGGCAGCACCGGCGGCGGAGCAAAGCGCAATGGCAGCAGGTCCTTCCGGCGACAATAATCTCATAGAGTGGCCGCCACCAACACTGGACATCAACTACGGCGTCAACAGCAGCGCTCCTACGCACAATGCCCTGCTTGCCGACGATCATAGGGGTGCGCAAGACTTCGGCGCTGGAGGCACGTCGGCGACCGCACCGAGGCCGTCGTCGTCGTCCTCATCTGCCGTGCACCTGAACGCGTCGCTAGATTGCACCGGCTGCCAGGTTCTTCGAGAAGTTGTGCACTGCAACGGTAGAGACACACGTGCTACTGGCATATACTTTACATATGGACGACGCGCCGATCGATCAAACACTTACGTCTTGTTGGCTGCGAATTGAATTTTTCTAGGGCTTGAAGCGACGAAGTTTAGCATACATGGTGTCGCCGCCGGCGTGTTCCACCATGCAACCCTAGAGGTGTATCGCGTAGACTCCAACGGCGGCCTGGCAGCGACGATGACAACACAACTGACGCATCAGTCCTACGTCGAGTAAGCTGCTTGCATTGGACTCCTAAATTTCAGGAAATATGCATACTTCTCTTTGCAATTTTTTCAGATGCATCATCATCTACCACTAATGTGATTGCATTGATGATCTGAGCAGTTTCAGGGGCCGGGACTACATGTGGGTCAAGCACTACCTGACGGACTACGCGCGGCAGCGTGCTGGCAGCGGCTACATCATCCTGGAGGACTCGATCTCGGCGTTCCAGGATGCCCTCTGCACCAGCATGGTCTGCGGTGCCCACGTCGTCGACGACCGCCGTGAAGGAGTAGCACGAGAGATTAATGGTGGTCAAACCGACGACCACCGTGAAACAGTGTCGCTAGAGATTAATAATGGCGGCCACGAACGAGTAGTCGGCGGCCGTGCTGCTGATGACGGCGGTGCTGTGCAGGCGCCTGCCATTGTCGAGGAGGGCAACGTCAACGTGCCAGCAGAAGCGCCTGCAGGTTGGTTGCCGCACAAGTGGCACAACTGATCATGCATTTGCTCTTGTCGTTTTTAGTTTCCATCATTCTTTGTAACTAATGTTGTCGTTTTTATTCCGTTATACGTACGATGTCGTATACCATTTCAAATCTACAGGGCCATCGTCGTCTAAACCAGTTGCTAAGGATCAAGGACGACGACCAGAGATTCGCCCGGCTGCCAAGACTGCACTCGCGATCCAGGTATATATCTACCATTATACACACCATGATCCATAAGTTTTAGTGTGCATCAGTGTGCATGTGTACACACCATCAGTGTCTTCGTTGTAATCACGAAAAGAAACCAGCATGTACGAGTACCACCTGGTTTCTCTGAAGCTAAATGAGCACGCCACAAAAACTCAGAATTAACATGGTTTATTGCAAGCAAGAAAATTTGGGTATTTTAAGGGCTTTTGGTGAGGATATGAACTTTGGTGAGGATATGAACTAATTATGTGGTGAGGGTTATGTTCCAGTTTTCTCCAATCTTAAACATTGGAAGGAAGTGTGGAATATAAGTGAATTGTTCACCTCTCCCCATCAGCTTAAGCTTTGGGTTGAACTGGTTGGTGCATGCAACTCAATATGGTATCAGAGCCAGAGGCCTCAAGTTCGAATCATGGTTAGCACAATTAAAATAAATTAATTGATGCTCACTCCTATTCCACGTCTGAGGCTCGCCCGTCGCTGAGATCTCTCATAGGAGCCTCGACGTGAGAGGGAGTGTTGGAATATAAGTGAATTGTCAACCTCTCCCCATCAGCTTAAACTTTTGGGTTGAACTGGTTGGTGCATGCAATAGGAAGGCCACTCACGGTGGTAAGTGGGGTTGCCGGTTGCCGCCACACATGATCGAGGCAAGGAGCAAGGGCAAGGCCAGTTGAGGCGGGAAAGGACAATCGGTTCAGAGAGTTAGCATGGCTCCGGCGAAAGAATGTTTCTGACTGCCAAGGACCCTTTAGGGAAGGAGTAAAAGGGAGAGAGAAGGGACCTTGATGCAAAGGAATGGCCTAGTGATGAGCAGATTATGGATGGAAGAGAGATGTCAAAGCAAGAAAACAAACCATGGAGACGATCTAAGGACCATTAGAATCAAGATCTAAGGGTAGGAAAAAAAATCAGATATGGAGAGAGTGGAAATATTGTTTTCTTTACATCAAAATTATACAATCATCTTGAAATCATCCTACATAATCACTTAATCAGGTTACACAAATCCTATAAAATGTAGTTACATAAAAAAATACACATTACTACAATCTTTCAATAGATCACAAGCCATGTGCCTAGGTAAAAGACTCCTTAGCCACCTTCTCATAAAGTTCACACACCATAGAAAACAAACTTTGTGTACCCTGCCTCTAAAGTATAATCTGCAATGCACAGCGGGAACTAATTAAGTAGCAGCCTATGCATACGGACGGTAATATTTTTCTTCTTATCAAAAACAGGGCCCTAACTCAACTCCCCATAGCAAACAACCGAACAGCATAACACTACTACACAATAAAAATAGAAATATAGTCAAAATGATTATTTATGAGGTGGTTAATTATGCAGCCAGTCAAGTGAAAAATTAACAACTACAAAGTTCTAGGTCTTGTCTAATCTAACACTACAATGTTAACAGAACATAAAACATATATTTGGGCCTTAAATGATCTTGAATAAAAATTTAGCAACCACAATCTTATCAAAATGTGTAAGTTAGCTATAAAATTTATTTTTGTGAAACTTCAAAATATTATGAATTTATTTTTGCAACCCTTGTTTCTAGAGACAGTTCGGTCCATCTTAGTCGAATCATCCTTTGAGACTCCATTTTTAGGGGGGTGAATGGTAATATGCCTCGCCACTCCTAGAAATGATATATATGGATGGTTACCAAATTCGTTTAGACAGTATCCACCTCTGAAAAAATGATATGCCTTAGAAATTTCTAAAACCATATACGTGATGGACCATGTTTACCGCATGGGAAGACGGCATAAAGAGAAAAAAGATATTTAATTATCTCCTCTTTATTAGGACAGAGCTGCATTCATATTACTATGCCAATTAAAAATGCATCTAACCGAGAGGAGTTTGGTAATCTCATGTTGCGCAGAGGGAGCGAGCAAGCAATCTGCAGTTGGACGACATTGCGCGCTACTTCCACCTCCCGATGGCGGAGGCCGCCAAGGAACTCCGCATCTGTGCCACTGTCCTCAAGGGCACCAGCCGTAAGTTCCACATACGACGCTGGCCTTACCGGAAGGTACGCCTCGATTTTCCTCCTGATCTTCTTGATTTTGTATCTCCTGATGATGATCTGTTATACACACATTGTTACAATTGCAGTAATCAGTAATAAGGATTTCCATGTATATATATGCAGGTTAAGAGCATTGATAGCCAGATCGCCAAGCTGAGAAGGGCCAATGGCAACCCAGCAGCGGCCATGAGAGAGATAGAGAGCCTCACTGATTACAGGAGAAGGATTTATGCTGGTCTAGAATGAATACTAGAAACAATGTGCCATTTTAACCTTAGAAATAACACTTGTGTTGACACTCAAAATTGACCATTTTTGTAAAGATGTCAAAATAGGAAACAGACTTCACCATTGTGTTCCTCTCATCGAGCTGATCGAAAAACATATATGCTTTGCCCTATTTAGAGTCCGGATGCGAGAGTTATGCTCCCGGAGAGAAGACAGATCCTGCACCGATACTACCGGTCCGTACGGCCGGTACTACCGGGATCCGCAGAAGTTACTTTCGGTTTTTAGCCGGTACTACCGGGTTCCGCAGCTGTTTTAGCGGCTATTCCGAATCAGGCTTTCGGATCTCGAATTGACTCGTTTTAAATCGGTTTTTTGCAAGTTTTTGACGTGGGAAACTTAGAGATTAAGCCTTGAAGATGTTTCCTACTGGGATAAGACCACCCCCTCTATATATATTAGACGATTATGGCCGATTGAAGTACCATCTACCAATCGACACACAAATCAATCTACAACCTCTCTTTCTCCTATCAACCTTCTCCATGTTGTTCATGTCTTGATCCAGGCGACCAAGGATGACGTCCTAAGCTTGCTGGCCGACCTAGAGCAACCCAGCGATGTCCTTGCCTTGATGGGGTCCCTCCCGGGCGAGAGCTTTACCGGTTCCGTTGCTAGATTTTCTGAAAACTAGCCGGTCGGTTCTTCGTCCCGTAAGTACGTTGGTTATCCTTTGGTGGTTTGCTTGTCAACCTCTCCGTGCTTCACCACGTAAAATTGATTACCTCGCTGCGTTCTTCGGCTCGTGGCGGCCCGGACGTCCAATGCCCTCTGGTGTACTGATCGGAAACCTCTTTCGGTGTCAACACAATTTAACGACTCCGCTGGGGAAGAAGATTGCTTCGGCTCTATAATTAGCAGCCGAATCTCTTTAACCTAGCCCTTATTCTTATTGGTCTATCTTTTTGTGATCGCCATTACCGTTCAATCCGGCCCAAAAGACCGATTGCATCCGGTTTTGACCCCTTTTGATCTCGTTCGTTGTTTTGCAATGCATTGAGCTGCTGATTGGAAAATTCAACAAAGCGGTCAAGCTCTAATCATGGAGTACCAAGGTAATTCATTACATTATCACTTCAATTATCCTAAGGTACAGCTTGCAAACACATCTAGTAGTTTTAATAATTATTTTGCAAGTGATATAAATTACTATGTTGGTATTGCTAGTTATGATGATACTAGATATATTGTATCGGCTAATTCTTCTAATTATGCATATCATGATCAAGAGTCGATGCTTGCTGAAAATTCTTTTAGTTTTAAATCTTCTAGTAACATTCAACATGTAAATTCTTATTCATCGGCTGTAAATTAACCATATATGATTCCACCACAAGGCAAGCCGATGAATAAAAGAATCGGCTATAACAATGCTATTTACTTAGCCAATTACTCTTAAAATTCAGCACCTTATTTCAAAGCTCATTTTCATAATTCGGCTTCATATGACTCTAGCCGAATCATTAAAAATTCAGCAAGGTGTTTTAATAATAATTCTCATAATTCGGCTTCACATGTTGTCACTAGTTCTAGCCAAATCAATGAGAATTCAGCAAAATGTAAGAAAACCATTGCTTGTGATTCGGCTTCATCTACTACATCTAGCTCTAGCCGAATTGAAGAAGATTTAGCCCATGCTAAAAATCCATATGGTTCTTCTAGATGGAAGGTGCCCGCATATCATAGACTATACGAATTGTGTTATGATTACTTAGAATCTCCTAGTGGTTGACGGGTACCTCATTTTAAAAAGTTTAGTGGTGAAGATGGTAAGACTGCGGTAGAACACATGTCTACATATCTCTTGCAGTTGTCTTTTGCTGGTGTCAGTGAAAAAGAATATATGAAACTATAAAATTTTTCTTTATCTCATATTGGTGTTGCTTTTTCATGGTTTATATTTTTACCTAATTGTTCTGTTTGGTCATGGTCTAGATCAGAAGAGTTGTTCTATGAATATTTTGGAAAGACCAATGAGAAAAAACCAATTAAAGTTGTATCATCGGCTAAAAGTGGATTACTAGTAGACACTCAAAAGGCAAGTCTTGTTAAAGAAAAGCATAAAAAGCGCCAGAAATCAGCTAGACTTGACTTTTCAGGAGCTATAGGGATTGTGTGCTTATCTAGTGATTACTACATTATTGATGAAGATCAAACCCCTACAAGCAAGAAGGAAGGGTTGCTTGCCTGCTCAAAGTCGGCTAAGCCGACTACTCAGTCGGCTAGGCCGACTGCCTCTGCAGCCTATTCTGAGTCGGCTTGGCCGACTGCTCCTGGTGTTTGCCGTGAGTCGGCTCAGCCGACTTCTCAGTCAGTTAAGCCGACTCCACTTGTTGTTGTTAGTGCCCAAGTCGGCCTAGCCGACTTTCAGTCGGCTAAGCCGACTTCTTCTGTTTCTACAGCTGTTGATACGTCTTTGGATGATTCGGCACCTGTTGTTGATCGTTCTTTGGAGGTGAAAAGCAACATCACTCAAGTCAAAGGTTTACATCTCTCCAATATGATCAACAAGGTACACGATACAAATATTCTGTTCAAATTCTAATCTGGTCATACTATTTCAATTTCTGTATCTATTAGAGATATTCTTGGAAATAGTTGTAAAAGACCGATTAGGAATAACATTATATTTGTTGAAGATAAGATAAATTCAGATTCTATTGGCCAACAAATTATGCCATATGGTAAGGCCGATGGTGCTGGTTTGTCGAAATTAAAGCTTTCAAAAAGTAGTTGCACAGGTGTGGCCGAATGGATTGATATTAAATCTGATCCCTTCGTTTGCTTGGATCTAAAACCGACTCCACAAAAGAATCGGTTGAAGAGATCAAAGTACACCTTTGACTTTACTTTTTGTGATCATGTGTTTGATATTGCTCAAGAATAATTTTATTAGAATCATTGATCACAATGCTTTGCCATCAACTCAAAACTTAGAAGAGCTTACATATTGCAAGTGGTATAACTCCTATGATCACAATACTTGTAATTGCAATATGTTTCGTTGTTTGATCCAATTAGCCATTGATATAGGCCAATTGAGATTCTCTGAAGCTCAGCAAATAGATCAATTGGATCCAATTGGTATTGATGACATGCAAGTTTTGAATCGGCTTGCATTAGCTGATTCACTTGAAGCTCAAGGCTTAAAAGCCCAAGAGAGAGATGAAGAGTCCTCAAGTGAAGACAAGGTTGTTGTACAAGAAGTACAAAGTGAAGATGTCTCAATGGACAACAATATCATTGCAATTTCAGAAGACACTAGGGGGCAAGTTGAATCTCTTCAGCTAGAGCCAAGGCCGATTAATCCCATGAAGCAAGGGGAATCGGCTGAGGATCCTTCTTTGGAGCATATCTATGAGGATGGAGAAAAGGAGGATGCTCATAATGCTAATGAAGGTAAATCTCATAACAAGGAAAAGAATAGAAGACTGAAGCTTAGCTTCGAAGAGCTTCTAGCTAAATATGAGAAGATCGATAAAGCAAATATTGCCAACCAATCAAAGAAGGTGCAGCAATCAAGATTACCTCCAAAACACAAATCTCAAGAGAGGAATTGGCAAGAAGATATATCTCACGCAGCACCAACATATTCTCTTTTTGAACAGCCAATTCCTATGACTTATGGATCACATCCCCCATATTTTTATCCTTATTCATCTTGGGGCTGGCTTGATGAAGAGGCACATATTCCATCATATTTCAGGCTCACAATATGTAGAGTATGCAGCTCCAAGATATTCAAAGAAGTCATCTTATAAAGACCATTTTGATCAAAATTGGTCTGGAGCTCAATCGAACAAGAAAGTGGTAAAGCAAGTTTATTGGGTGAAGTATGATGGCCGAAATAAGAAAAGTTCAGATCTGAATACAACCATTGAGGAGCCGATTACATTGCTGAAAAATCCGGCTATTGATGGTGGAGAATTGAAAAAATTATGTATTGATATTGTAGGTGTCAAATATGAACAAAAGAAGGCGAAAGTGCCTAAACTCAAGAAGGAGTTGCCGTTGTCCAAAACAGAAATAAAACCAAGATGCTCAATTGGTTTACCAAAGTGGCAAAAGAAGTTGCAAAAGCTTAGTGTAGAAAACCTGAAAGAGAAAGGCTTGGTGTGGGTTCCTAAAGAAAGAAATCAAGCTCAGAAGGATGATGTTCAAGCAAGTGGTGCAATGAAGGCAAAGGAGAGAAGAAGAAGATTCAAGAAACAATTGCCAAGTCAGAGTTTTGCACCAAATCATCAAAATCTTTGGTCTTTGCATCATCCATTTTCTCTGCCTATGCTTATGTGGAATTCATCTCATGGTATGTATAGTCACCCCTCATATCATTATTTTGATCCTTGGTGGGGGTCTTTATGTTATGGAGGGTTGCCAAATTTTTATGCTTGTCAATAATCAAAATCTGAGATATTATATTTGGTTATGCATATCATGTGGATAAATTCATATGGCCAATGATTTGTTATCGCCCTTAGTGTAAAACATAGCCGATGAGTGTTTACAACCATCGTGCTATGGGAAAAAACTAGCTGCCTACCCAAGTCGGCTGAGCTGACTCACCAGTCGGCTAAGCCGACTCTCAAGTAAGCTGAGCTGGTTCACCAGTTGGCTAAGCCAACTTACACTTTTCTTGTTGCCCTCGCTGACCTAAAGTTGGCTAAGCCGACTCCATAATCGGCTAGGCCGACTTTCTCAAGTCCAGGGTACCTCTGAGGTATCTCTAATTGATTTGGCCTATCTAATCGTTGTCAATATCAATGTTAAGAAGCCTTTTGGAAATCCTTCTGTCTTGGGGGGCATGCTTATATGATTTGCTTGCACTAAAAAGAAATATTATCCTTTGGCAAGTACATGTGGCGTTGCATGCTGAGCCGATGTAATAAAATCATGATTATATCGGCTAATCTTCATTGTTAGGATAGGCAAGTGGGCATATACTTTAACTAAATATAACTTGACTTTTGAGCCACTGAGAGCACTTAAAGATCAAGTCATTGCTGGTTTTATTATTGAGCATGGTATTAATTTAGATGATGAGGTCAATTACCTTACTTTTACTCCCTACAAGATATATTTTGATGGATCAGTTTGTGAAGATGACCAAGGTGTTGGTATTGTGCTTATTTTACTATACATATGAGATGTCAAGCTGATTATATTTTCACTGCACTAATAACCAAACCGAATATCAAGTTTTGTTGTTCGGGTTGATTATGTTGCAATCCATAGGAGTAAAACATGTTGAAGCCTATGGTAATTATTTACTAGTGCTGCATTAAGCTGTTGGTGAGTTTCAATGTTTAGAAGGATTACTAAGAGTGTGTCTTGATGCTTGCCTTGACATCATTGGAATGCTTATCGAATTTTGGGTAAGGCATGTTCTGAGGAATGAAAACAGTAGGGCCAACATGTTGGCTCAACGGGCATCTGGTTATGACGTCAGTGGGCGTAATTTTTATATTCAAACAAAACTGATGCATGAAAAAGCTTGTTTTTGTGCAACAGAGTCAGCTAAGCCGATAAACGGAATCGGCCAAGTCGACTCTTACTGGTTGACATGCAAGTCGGCTAGGCCGACTGCCCCAGTCGGCTAGGCCGACCCTTTCCTGATCAGTGCAATCAATGCAAACAATCAAGATTCAAATTGGTCCGATGAAAATTTCAGCACTGCTGGGGCCGATTTAGATGATTGGAGGACTCCCTTGTTGACATATTTATGTGATTCGAGTGCTAAGGTTGACAAGAGTGTTCGACAGAGTGCTTTCAAGTATGTGTTGTATAATGATGAGCTCTATGGCCGAACTACTGATGATTTATTGTTTAAGTGCTTGGGTCCTGATCAAGCAAAGGTGGCAATGGGAGAAGTCCATGAAGGTATTTGTGGCACACATCAATCAGCTTCGAAGATGAAGTGGTTGCTGAAAAGGGCTTGGTTTTATTGGCCTACTATGATTGCCAATTGTTTTTGTTATTACAAAGGTTGTGAAGAGTGCCAAAGGTTTGGAAATATTCAGCTGGTGCCTGCTGCAATGCTTTATCCTATTATCAAACCATGGCCTTTTTGTGGTTGACGACTAGATTTTATTAGCTAGATTCATTATCCGTCTTCAAATGGACATAGATTTGTCTTGGTGGCTACAGTTTATTTTACTAAGTGGACCGAGGCAGTTCCTTTGAAGAATATGACACATAAGGAGGTTATAAGATTCATCACTAAGCATATTATTCATAGGTTTGGCATTCCTCAGACTTTGACTACAAACCAGGGCACTTTATTTATTTCTAAAGAAGTCAAGAAGTTTGCCGAATTATACAAGATTAAGATGATCAGGTCATCTCCTTATTATGCTCAAGCTAATGGTCAAGCTGAATCGAGCAATAAAACTCTAATCAAGCTCATTAGAAAGAAGATTGAGGAGAATCCCAGAAGGTGGCATGAAGTCTTGTCTGAGGCTTTGTGGGCTCATCGTATCTCGAGACATGGTGCAATAAAAGTTACCCCTTTTGAGTTGGTATATGGGTAGAAAGCCGTGTTACCTGTCAAGGTGAGTTTGAATGCATACATGTTAGCAAGACAAAATAATTTGTTGGCTGTTGTGTATGGTGAATTGATGATGGATAATGTCGATGAGGTAACAGATTTGAGATTAAAAGCTTTAAGGAGATTGAAAAGGATAAAGCTCGAGTTGCCAGAACCTACAATAAAAAGGTGAAAAGAAAATTATTCCAAGTAGAGGATCTAGTATGGAAGACTATACTACCTATTGGGACAAAGAGCAATCAGTTTGGCAAGTGGTCACCTAATTGGGAAGGTCCTTATAAAGTGGTTTGAGTTATGCGTGGAAATTCTTATATGCTAGAGACATTACAAGGTGAGCGTCTCAAGGTAGCATTAAACGGGATATACTTGAAAAAGTATTTTCCAAGTGTTTGGCAAGAAGCCTAAGTGTTCTCCAAATAATGGCCGGTACATGTATCGCCCTTAGAACAAAAAATGGCCGATGTATACATCGCCCTTAGTCACTTGAGTACCCGGTGTGGTGGACATCGTTGCTTTTTAATTTTATTTTGTTTATGCAGGTTGCTTGTTTTTAAGTTCATGCATCATAAACTTGAAAACAGAGGGGCATGTGTTGACACTCAAAATTGACTATTTTTTGTAAAGGTGTCAAAATGGGAAACAGACTTCACCATTGCATTCCTCTCGTCGAGCTGATCGAAAAACATATATGGTTTGCCCTATATGGTCCGTACTACCGGGATCCGCAAAAGTTACTTCCGGTCCTTAGCCGGTACTACCAGGTTCCGCAGCAGTTTTGGCGGTTGTTCTGAATCAGGCTTTCGGATCTCGAACCGACTCGTTTTAGATCGGTTTTTGGCAAGTTTTTGACGTGAGAAACTTGGAGATTAAGTCTTGGAGATGTTTTCTACTGGGATAAGACCACCCCCTCTATATATATTAGAGGATTATGGCCGATTGGAGTACCACCTACCAATCGACACATAAATCAATCTACAACCTCTCTTTCTCCTATCAACCTTCTCCATGTTGTTCATGTCTTGATCCAGGCGATCAAGGATGACGTCCTAGGCTTGCTGGCCGACCTAGGGCAACCCGGCGACATCCTTGCCCTGACGGGGTCTCTCCCGGACGAGAGCTTCACCGGTTCCTTTGCTAATTTGTCTGAAAACTAGTCGGTTCTTCATCCCGTAAGTACGTTGGTTATCCTTTGGTGGTTTGTTTGTAAACC
Source organism: Cymbopogon citratus (assembly GCA_031170775.1). Taxonomy (NCBI): domain Eukaryota; kingdom Viridiplantae; phylum Streptophyta; class Magnoliopsida; order Poales; family Poaceae; genus Cymbopogon; species Cymbopogon citratus. Next base: position 13,522 of record DXKC01006604.1, read on the forward strand.
TCTCCGTGCTCCACCACGTAAGGATGATTACCTCGCTGCGTTCTTCGGCTCATGGCGGCCCGGGCGTCCAATGCCCTTTGGTGTGTTGATCGGAAACCTCTTTCAGTGTCAACAACTTGTTAGCACGGCAGATCCTTGAGTCTTGTAGTAAAAAAGGCTGGTGAATGCCAAGGTCATCATTCATTTTGTTTTTGCAAGGACTCCATGCGTGCAAATAACAATAATGAAAAGGATTATCTTGTATCAAATTTAGAAAAGATTGAAAGCAGAAAAGTAAGTTCAATAATAACAGAAATGGACCCAGATTTAATAGCAACCAATATGATACTAATAGTATCCCAGTGCATATCGAAACGCATGGAGGTGGAATATAAAAAATCTAAAAGATTTAATATTTGCGATAAATATCAGTCCATAAAAAATAAAAAGAAACGGTGTTTCCCTACAAAATGACGTTGAGCCCTAGAGAAATACAATGAGAGGTTAATTAACATAAGTAGGAATGTATGGATGTTACTTCCGCCATGAAAAATGGCCATGAAATTTAGTATTCTACCCAATACCTAGGGAAAAATGACCATGAAATTTAGTATTCTGCCCAAGATCTATGTGAACAAATTAAGTCTTCTATTTTAATTTACTACTTTTCATATATGTTGTGCTAAACTTAAAATGGCCTGTATGTGCACAAATTCAGGTGATGTCAACACAAGACAGTTGGGTTTAGGCCTCATTCGGTCAACTCGGAACGGGTCCTTCCGTTCTAGGAACCATTCCGGTGTAAGGAACTCTCCAACTAGGAACCTCTTGCAGACTTATGGATAAGACAAAGGTGCAATAGCAAAGTTCAGTGTGGGTGGTTGGTAATGGCCCATGGCCCAGAGCATCTACAACAGTTCTTTAAAAAAGACCTCTCAATCTTGAGTTTTAGAAAGTTAATAAAAGACATAAGAAGTAAAAAAAGAGTCTATCTCCAACAGTTTACTATTTTTGACTTCTCAAATAAAAGAAGCACTTTTTGCAAAGTGAACACAAATTTTTTAATTAATCAAGCACATAAATGTAAATCTATGTGTCTAATATTTATGCAAAGTGAACATATAAAAGATCTTCTATTTACAATGTACTCCTTTCTCATCTCTTACATCGGAGAGTATGGCCTCCACGGCATCTCCTGATCCCGTCGCCGCCTCCCACGCCCGCCTGCGCCTGCCGCCTCCATCGTCGTCCTTGCCGGTGCCGAAACTCCGCCTCCACGACATCGTCGAGGCCTTCGATGACGGCGGCCGGTGGTCCGGCATCGCGGCTGGGGCTTGGGCCCGGTGGCGGCGTCCTGCTACGGAGGTGGAATACGCGCGTGGATTAATACACGCGCGGAGAGTATTTTTCCTAAACTTTTAAGGATAGGAAGCTTGTTTAGGAAACTGTTGGAGATTTATTTTTTATGTTTTACTAAAATATTTAGGATAGGAATCTTGTTTAGGGAACTGTTGGAGATGCTCTAATTGTCCTTTCACAATCCAACTCAACCCTTGTTATTTTTAACTCGCAATATATATAAACTACGTGGATTCCCCGTGCGTTGCCACGGGTATTTAAGTTAGTTTTGATTATCATTTGATGAATGAAAGGGACACACAAAAAATATAATTTGTTCAATGAGAACTGCGAACACATAACCTTAAGGGTGTCAATGATCAAGAGAGCATACCCCTTACGTTGCTGTGGAAACTGCTGATGATTTACAATAAAATTATTTATACAAAGAGATAAACAATTCTAAATTAATGTTAGTGGATGATGTGGCATAATGCTAGCTAGTGAATAATGTATCTTGTTGCGAACTGATCATAGATCAGCTGGTTGGGTTCCTTGTGGTGGAACCTACCCACCAGAGTTCAAATCCTGGTGCTCGCACCTTTTTTCGGGATTTACCGGCGCTATGCATTAAGTGGTAGGCGATGTCCCCGTCGACAGCGAGGCGTATGTGGTGATTTTGTGAACTTCAAGATCTGTCGGCCTAGTCCACTGGAGGTATTCACAGGGGTAGGGTTTGTGTACGTGTGTTCATAGGGGTGAGTGTGCGTGCATATTGGGCGTCTGCGTTGTACTGTGTAATTAAAAAAAAGATAATGTATCTTGTTCATATATTATCATAATTGCAAATGTTAGTTGAGCATAAATACATTTGATAGTACGTGGATAGTTTATATGAAGACTTTGTGGTGGTGGTAGGACCCCTGGATGACGTGGCATAAGGTACTAGAGAATTAGCTAGCGGGTTTTAATTTTATAGGAGTTTATTTAACCCGTTCCTTATCGGGCCAGAATTTTCCTTAATATTTGCAGGCCGTACAAACGAATCATTATTTCTTAAAAGGAAA
>DXKC01006618.1:0-12177 GCA_031170775.1 Cymbopogon citratus
GTTCTCTAGCAACGATGTAAGTATTGCCTTGGTGATAGATCACACCCTTTTAGAGTTAATATCCGCAAGCGCACAGATCTATCATTGTAGCATTTCATCCGAAAGTCTTTCAGGGTATCGTTATTTATATTTCCTGAAAGAAGGCGGGATACAAATGTGATTAGCATATGTGTGATTGACTTCATATCATCAAATTACGGTCCAATGCTATACAGGGGTAAGATAATATATGGATTAAAGATAGTGGACACACATAGAGCAACCTCAAGGATAAAGATAAAATAAAGAATAAAAGAATAATCCTAAGTGGAGCAGTATACTACTTATACACCTGCAAAGAATAGTTAGTGTCATATGATTTACAGGTTAAGGGACTACTCTAGATCAAGGGTGATAGGGAGAATCCCGGCAGCTGATCTGTCAGCCGATGGGGACCTTTAGACTCCTACACAACATGCGGACGCGGGGGATTACAAAGGACGGACAGGACTAGGTCACTCCCTGCCGCCTACCCCGCAACCGTGGCATGCCATCATAACCGAAGGCTCCCTCGCATTCGAACACCACGTCTGCATACTAAGGAACTACCTATGTCCCCCGAGGACTCCCACCCTATGGATGGACGAGCTAGAACATAGGCAAACCCGAAAGAATGACGAGCCATCACCCCCTCTCTATCATAATCTCTAAGTATGTAAATCATATGAACAATGAAGAACAAGTATGGGCAAGGTAGAACATTCTAGTATAAACTATGGTCTAGTTCATACTCATCAAATATTCTAGGCTCAAGACTATACTCTAGTTCATATGCAAGTAAGAATAAAGTAGTAAAAGGCATGAGCAAGGAAGAACTCTTCATAGTGTATTACCAAGAGTGTAGCACTTCTTCCTAGGAGACAAGCCCTCCAAGTAGCTCAGCCTTGCTCCACTACTAATCTAATCTAAGCTAATTCTAATGAGGAGGTAGAGAGTGTGAGGTAGAGAGCTCCAAATGAGTGTGTATGTGAGTGGGTGCCTCTCCTCTCCTCTTTATAGCAGGTTCAAGGCGGTGGAGGGGTATTCTGGTAAAAACCGGCAGCGCACCGCCCTCCACTGCATTAATCATACCGCCTCGCCCAAGCCCGTGCCGAACCGCCTTAGGGTTGGGCCGGCCGGCCTGGGTGCGCCGGCCGGCCCCCTCCCGGGGCCGTTTGTGCTGATCTTTGGGAGGTGGGCTTGGTTCCGGGCCCTGATCATCGTGTCATGTCGGTTTTGGCCCAAAGGTGCTCTGGTTGGACTAGACACCCTTGAAGTGGCAATTGCATCTTCCAAAAAAGCGCCTTTTTGATATGGATATTCCCTGTACTTCGTGTATTTCCTGCATAGTGACAATTCTCCAAGTACAAGTGGAATTCTGTTAATAGTAAAGGTATATATGTGTATAAATGTTTAATTCACCCATTTTAGGTTCTATATTGGCGGTATAAATTCGTCGTTAAGGACCGCCAACAAGATCCCCCAAGCTTACCCTTTGCTCGTCCCCGAGCAAAGCTGGGCTTTGGTTTTTTTATCAGGAGTTGCTTCTATGCCGATTGCATTTCAAATGTACAAGATTTATAACAAAGTTTTCTACCTTGGTTTGAATAAATCAGCATTTTATCCACCCTGTCATTATCTTGAAACAAATGGGGCTTTTTAGCTATCTCAAGTCTTGGGCGATTGCAAGATAGAACAGTTCTATAGACAGTGCTTATCTTTTATTCCAAGATCAACTTTTCATCCGGAGGTTTTTTTTGAAAGTTTTGTAAAAGTAAAGCCAAGTTCCTCAAATGATTTTACTCAATCGCTCAATGTGTATGTTTACCTCACCAAAGGCTTTGTAATGTTTGCCTTTCTTTTCATATCCTACCACTAAGGCTTTTGAGTGGAGTTTGTAGGTAGGTATGAAAGTGGACATACTTGTATCACATATGTTGCTTTGTCAAAAACCGGACCATAGGGAGTTACAAGTCATACACTTTGATCAAGATGTGCAAGTGTGTGGAATATAAAGGTGAATCCTAATTCTACACTATACTCCTTTTTGAATCATGATCTCTCTTTCTCAAATTTTATTTCTAAAGACATGGCTATCTTTTCTCTCATCATCATTTTTTTTCAATGCTATGGGCTTTTCATGTGCCCATCTTTTTTTTTACTTTTCTTTTTCTTTTCTTTTGCATAGCCATGTCTAGGTACTATCACAAATTGAGAGAGATCATTCTTTTGTGAAGCATGGAGTATTGTCCTAACCAATATTTTTGTGTCTACTCCCAGTCTAGGAATAAACATTTTTTGGTGGATGGAAAGGGTGCATGTTTGTGCGCAACTCTCAGTGTAAGAGTTGGCTTTATTTGGTGCATGTACGTGAATCTTGATCATGGGTGCATGACTATAATCTCAACCTAGGTCACAACAATTTGACAAGGCTCAATGATTAAACAAGCAGCATATGACTAAGGATTTTTAATTTTGAATCATGTCATATGGCTTTGGTAGGTATTTTATAATCACTGAGGAACTATTGTTTTCAATATGTTTTTGAAATAAAACTTCGGATTTCAAGTTTCACTTAGAACAAAGTCATAGCACAGTCCATTTCACTATATCATATCAGGCAATAACTTAGACAGGATCAAGCATGTGCTACCCACTAGTTTAAGTTTTTAGGATAAGACATTTTTAGCTGCTAAACCCAAACCTTAGAGAAAACTCTATTATAAAGCAAGTATAAGAAAAATACAAGACAGAGCAACTATTCATCGTCTCAACAAGGGTTGAACACAACATATATATGGAGTGGAATAAATATTTTTGTTCTTTTTAGCATTTTTAGATTTTTTTTGATGCATGATTGCAGAAATTTAAATATGCTAAAAAAAATAAAATTACTTGGGAATAAATATGAATGCAGATACCTTTGCGGGATCCTCCCCCAAGCTAGCTTGTAGCCAAGGTATTTTATTTTGTTTTTGGTTTACCGTATACTTGTCATCTTCTCCAGGACCTCCCTTTGAAATGTTGATGATATTGTCCCTACAAAAGTTAGTCCACAGAGAAATACAACCCTGTGCTAGCAATTTGTTTCAATAGTCCATCCTTTAGAGTTTGGACTAAGGTAAGTTTAAATCCAAGCACCATGCTTGCATTTTCAACTTATGAAGACATGATGTCGAACACATCTTATTTCAAAACAGCATACTAAACCAGGATGGCAAGATGGCAAGATTTTATTTTATTGATTATTTATTTATTTATTTATTTATTTATTTTTTATCAGGTTTAACTCAATGATCTATTCGAAGAGAATTCTAAGTAGATCATAGCAGGTCAAATAATTCAAACACCATGTTTGCACTATAGGACCTATAAGGTTATGATGGATCACATCATTTTCTTAAGCTAAACATTTTTTTAAGCTAAGGTATGAAATTTTTGTGTTTAACTCAATGGTCAGGCTAGAAATTCTAGCTAGACCTTAGTAGGCAAAATAACCCAAACACCATGTTTATGTTATTTGGCCTATATGGTTGTGATGGTATGAACATCAATTCCATAAGTTAAACATTTTCAAGTTTCAAAGCTAGGATAAATATTTTTATTATCATTTATGTATTATTGTATTTTTGTTTTTCACAAAGCTAAAGTAAAAACTTTTATCCTTATTGTTATCATTATCTAAGTGTATGATATTATAATTTTTTTTTAGATTAATAAGGATAGAGTAGACCTTTTTATTTCTACTATTTTGTCTAAGTGTATTTTTGTTATTATTTAAGGAGATAAATTATAAAAGATAACTTACCGGTTTACCTGGCGGTCAGGGCTCACCTTTATAGTCCAATGAGCAGGACTTTCTCCCTTTCATTCTTTGCTTGATGAAGATGTGTCTGTCCCGAGAGATTTGGACAGTTGTACCTTCTTGGGCCTCCATACCATCTTACCTTTTTGTGGTGATGCAGCAGTTTCTGGCTTTGTCAGCTTTTGGTTCGGCTGCACCAGCTTCTTTGGTGGTATGGGGGCTTCTTCCTTCTTCACTACCTTTTGAGCAGTCTTCTGGTTCGGCTGCACCGTCTTCTTTGGTGGTGTGGGGGCCTCTTCCTTCTTCACCGCCTTTTTCTTGGGAGCAGATTTTGGCTTCCTTGTGGGAATAGGAGCTTTGCCATGCCCCTTCTTTTCCGTAGGGGCTATTTTATTCTTTTGCCCCTTATTCTTTTTAGGAGCTGTCTTTTTCTTTTGCTCCGGCTTTTGTTTTATTTCTTTTGTAATTTTAGAGAGGCTGCCCAAGAGTTGAGGTTGAATTTCAACCTCTCTCATGCCTTGGGGGTTTGGTCCATACTTGATGCGGATCATATTGCATTCTTCTTGCCTGCGGGGCCTGAATTCAAACTTTTCTTCTTTCCCATTGATGTCGAAGCGGATTTCCCCTGCCCCAACATCAATTTGAGCTCCCGCAGTGCTCAAGAACGGCCTCCCAAGGATGAGTGGTGTCTCCTTAGTGAGCTCCATGTCAAGCACCACGAAGTCTACGGGCACAAAGTACCCTCTGATTTTTACAAGGATGTCTTCAGCAATCCCTGCTGGGTAGCGGATGGATGAATCGGCCAGTTGTAGTGTCATGGCTGTTGGTGCTAGGTGTGTATAATTCAGCTTGTCAAAGACAATCTTGGGCATGACACTGACACTGGCTCCAAGATCACACAGGGCATGTTCGAACTGTTGAGTTCCTATTGAGCATGTGATTGTGGGACACCCTGGATCCTTCTTCTTCTCTGGCAGACGGTTGAGTATAGCTGCGCTACACTCTTCCGTTAGCTTCACCACTTCGGTGGCTGGTAGAGGTCGTTTGTTGTTGATGATATCTTTTATGTACTTGGCGTAAGAAGGTACGTGCAAGACGTCCAAGAGCGGAACGCTTACATGTACCTTCTCCACCATCTCAACAAAACGAGCGAATTGCTCGTCCACCGCTTGTTTTCGTGTTCTTGTTGGAAATGGTAGATAGGTTGTATCAGGAAACTCTAGTGGCGTGATTCTCTCTTCCGTACCCTCTTGTACCGCTGTAGAGGATGATGGTTGTTCCACTTGCTTTTCTTTTTGTTTTCCTGCTGCATGGTTAGGATTTGGCAGATCACGAGTGGACTTACCACCCCTCGTGGTTACCGAATTTATGTTTTCAATAGAATTTGCAGGTTGAACAGCTGGCTTAACAGGTACAGCAGTGGCTAGCTGAGCTATTTGTGTTTCAATCATTTTGTTAAAGCTCAGTTGATTCTTAACCACAGATGATAATCCTTCAATTTTAGTATTTATATTTTCAAGAATTTTATCATTGGCTATCATCTTTTTAGTAAGATTTTCATTTATCTTTGCTTGGCCTAGAACCAAATCCTTAAGTGAAGGTTGATTCGAATTGTAATTGGAATGATAGTTTGAATTACCTTGGAATGGTGGACAAGGTTGGTTGTTCCAGCCACTGCTTCCTCCTTGTTGTTGGCAAAACCCATTGTTGATGTAGGCAGCGTCTTCATGGGTTTCAGGGCAATCGTTCCCTGAATGGCCAACATCGCCACAGACCTCGCACGTCATGCAAGAGTCCATAGCGTTGACGGTGCCAGATGTATCTTCAGTGGCACGCTCGTCAAACTTCTTCAGGAGCAAGTCTATTTTTGTGGCAAGCATATCCGTCTCCTTCACGGTATGCATGCCTTTTTGTGCTTTAGCGGGGGTCCTCTCTTCCCCCCAAGCTTGGTTTTCTACCATCTTGTTGATTAACGCCATAGCGTTCTCGACAGTGAGTGATAGAAAGACGCCTCCAGCAGCAGCATCGAGGTGCCCCTTTGACATGGGTGTTAACCCATTGTAGAAGTTTTGGAGCACTAGCCAATCTTCCATTCCATGATGGGGGCATGCTTGTATGTACTCTTGCAATCTTTCCCATGCCTCCGGAATGGGTTCCACCGTCGTCTGCTGGAAATTGGCAATTCTTCCCCTCAGGGCATTGGTTTTGCCCATGGGGAAGAATTTAGCGAGGAACGCCATAGAGCATTTGCTCCAAGTGTTTACAGCTTCCTTGTCCTTGTAAAACCACTGTTTCGCCTTCCCCACAAGGGAGAAGGGAAACAGACGGAGGCTGATACCATCTTGTGCGACGTCTTTGATGACGATTGTGTCGCACATCTCAAGGAAGTTTTGAAGGTGGGCGTTTGCATCCTCACAAGGTAGTCCATAGAATGGACTTGCCTGCACCATGGTAATCAGCCCGGTCCTAAGTTCAAAGTTCCTGTCCCCAACATTGATAACGAGCCCGGTGGGCACGTTAGCAACAGCGGGAACGGAGAACTCGCGGAGTGACTTCTGAGCCATGTCATTTTGTTCAGATGATGTGGCAGCACTGGTTGGTTTGTCGGTGGAGTGGCAGGAGAAGAAGCGGTACGAGACCGACTCTTCCTTAGGAGTGCCTCCAGATTTTCGTTGAAGTTTTCCGACAGGGAGAAACCAGTCATACACTATCCAGTTTTCATCCACAACAGAAGAAAACATACAAGTGAGCCTGTATAGCCAAGGGGCGCTTTCCTAATGAAGTCAATCATGTTTTGTTTTGGGTTCTTATGCTAATCTCATTTGTACCATTGCCTTCCCCGGCAACGGCGCCAGAAATGCTTGTTGGCATTTCTTAGCGCAGTCACCAAAAGACAGGTATGAAACCCATCCCCGGCAATGGCACCAGAAATGCTTGTTGGCATTTCTTAGCACAGTCACCAAAACACTGGTATGAAACCCATCCCCGGCAACGGCAGCCTTAGCATCGCTACTAGAATTATTTCTCTAACAACGATGTAAGTATTGCCTTGGTGATAGATCACACCCTTTTAGAGTTAATATCCGCAAGCGCACGGATCTATCATTGTAGCATTTCACCCAGAAGTCTTTCAGGGTATCGTTATTTATATTTCCCAAAAGAAGGCAGGGTACAAATGTGATTAGCATATGTGTGATTGACTTCATATCATCAAATTACAGTCCAATGCTATACAGGGGTAAGATAATATATGGATTAAAGATAGTGGACACACATAGAGCAACCTCAAGGATAAAGGTAAAACAAAGAATAAAAAGAATAATCCTAAGTGGAGCAGTATACTACTTATACACCTACAAAGAATAGTTAGTGTCACATGATTTACAGGTTAAGGGACTACTCTAGATCAAGGGTGATAGGGAGAATCCCGGCAGCTGATCTGTCAGCCGATGGGGACCTTTAGACTCCTACATAACATGCGGACATGGGGGATTACAAAGGACGGACAGGACTAGGTCACTCCCTACCGCCTACCCCGCAACCGTGGCATGCCGTCATAACCGAAGGCTCCCTCGCATCCGGAAACCACATCCGCATACTAAGTAACTACCTATGTCCCCCCAGGACTCCCACCCTACAGATGGACGAGCTAGAACATAGGCAAATCTGAAAGAACGATGAGCCATCACCCCCTCTCTATCATAATCTCTAAGTATGTAAATCATATGAACAATAAAGAACAAGTATGAGCAAGGTAGAACATTCTCATATAAACTATGGTCTAGTTCATACTCATCAAATATTCTAGGCTCAAGACTATACTCTAGTTCATATGCAAGAATGTATAAAGTAGTAAAAGGCATGAGCAAGGAACAACTCTTCATAGTATATTACCAAGAGTGTAGCACTTCTTCCTAGGATACAAGCCCTCCAAGTAGCTCAGCCTTGCTCCACTACTAATCTAGCTAACTAATTCTAAAGGGCAGGTAGAGGGTGTGAGGTAGAGAGCTCCAAAAGAGTGTGTGTGTGTTGGGGGGCCTCTCCTCCCTCTTTATAGCTTGGTCAAGGAGGTGCAGGGGTATTCTGGAGAAAAATAGGTGTGCACCGCCCTCCCCTCTATTCAATGTACCGACACGCCAAGACGATGGCCGAACCGCCTCCAGAGGGGGCCGACCGACGCACCTGAGCCGGCCGGCGCGCCCCCGAGGCCGTTCGGCCTGATCTTTGGCAGGTCGGTTGTAGGTTGGGTCATGATCATCGTGTTGTCATGTTTTTGGCCCAAAAGTGCTCCTGTTGGGCTGGACATCCCTAAAGTGACAAATACGTCTTCCGGAAAAGCGCCTTTTTGGTGCGGATATTCCCTATACTTCGTGTATTTCCTGTATAGTGACAATTCTCCAAGTACAAGTGGAATTCTGTCAATAGTAAAGTTATATGTGTGTATAAATGTTTAATTCACCCCTTTTAGGTTCTATATTGGTGGTATAAATTCATCGTTAAGGACCGCCAACAAGATCCCCAAGCTTACCCTTTGCTCGTCCCCGAGCAAAGCTGGGCTTTGGTTTTTTTTATCAGGAGTTGCTTCTATGCTGATTGTATTTCAAATATACAAGATTTATAACAAAGTTTTCTACCTTGGTTTGAATAAATCAGCATTTTATCCACCCTATTATTATTTTGAAACAAATGGGGCTTATTAGCTATCTCAAGTCTTGGGCGATTGCAAGATAGAACAGTTCTATAGACAGTGCTTATCATTTATCCCAAGATCAATTATTCATCCGAAGGTTTTGAAAGTTTTGTAAAAGTAAAGCCAAGTTCCTCAAATGATTTCTCTCAATCGCTCAATGTGTATTTTTACCTCACCAAAGGCTTTGTAGTGTTTGCCTTTCTTTTCATATCCTACCACTAAGGCTTTTGAGTGGAGTTTTAGGTAGGTATGAAAGTGGGCATACTTGTATCACATATGTTGCATTGTCAAAAACCGGACCACAAGGAGATACAAGTCATACACTTTGATCAAGATGTGCAAGTGTGTGGAATATGAAAGTGGATCCTAATTCTACACTATACTCCTTTTTGGAATTATGATCTCTCTTTCTCAAATTTTATTTCTAAAGACATGGCTATCTTTTCTTTCATTTTTTTCAATGCTAAGGGCTTTTATGTGCCTATTTTGTTTTTCTTTTACTTTTCTTTTTCTTTTCTTTTGCATAGCCATGTCTAAGTACTATCACATATTGAGAGAGATTATTTTTTTGTAAAACATGGAGTATTGTCCTAACTAATATTTTTGTGTCTATTCCCAGTGTAGGAATAAAATATTTTTGGTGGATGGAAAGGGTGCATGTTGTGCGCAACTCTCAGTGTAAGAGTTGGCTTTATTTGGTGGGTGTACATGAATCTTGATCATGGGTGCATGACTATAATCTCAACCAAGGTCACAACAATTTGACAAGGCTCAATGATCAAACAAGTAGCATATGACTAAGGGTTTTGAATTTTGAATCATGTCATATGACTTTGGTAGGTATTTCATAATCACTGAGGAACTATTGTTTTCAATATGTTTTTGAAATAAAACTCTGGATTTCAAGTTTCACTTAGAACAAAGTCATAGCATAGTTCATGTCACTATATCATATCAGGCAATAACTTAGATAGGATCAAGCATGTGCTACCCACTAGTTCAAGTTTTTAGGATGAGACATTTTTAGCTGCTAAACCCAAACCTTAGAGAAAACTCTATTATAAAGCAAATACAAGAAAAATACAAGACAGAGCAACTATTCATCATCTCAATAAGGGTTGAACTAACATTTCTACAAAACTTATATATAGAGTGGAATAATATTTTGGTCTTTTTAGCATTTTTAGTGTTTTTTAGGATGCATGATTGCAGAAATTTAAACATGCTAAAAAAAAATAAATTTACTTGAAAATAAATATGAATGCAGATACCTTTGCGGGGGTCCTCCCCCAAGCTAGCTTGTAGCCAAGGTACTTTATTTTGTTTTTGACTTACCATATACTTGTCATCTTCTCCAAGAACTTCATTTGTAATGGTTTGAGATTTGCCCTGCAAGGATTAGTCCATGGAGAAATACCAAATCTATGCTAGCAATTCGTTTCAATAGTCCATCCTTAAAGTTTGGACTAAGGTAAGTTTAAGAATCCAAGCACCATGCTTGCATTTCTAACTTATAAAAGCATGATGAGTTATACATCAGATTTTAAAACAGCATGCTAAACAAGGATGGTAGAATGGCAAGTTAGGTAATATTGATATATATTTTTTATTGATTTCTTATCAGGTTTAGCTCAATGATCTATTCAAAAAGAATTCTAAGTAGATCATAGCAGGTCAAATAATTCAAACATCTCATTTGCATTAGAAGACCTATAAGGTTGTGATGGAACACTTCCTTAAGCTAAACGTTTTATTTTATAAAGCTAAGATAAATTATTTATATGTTATTATTTTTGTGTTTAACTCAGTGGTCAGGTTAGAAATTCTAGTTAGACCACAGTAGGCTGAATGACCCAAACACCATGTTTGCTTTAGTCGGCCTATATGGTTATGATGGTACGATCATCAATTCCATAAGTTAAATATTTTTAAATTTCAGAGCTAAGATAAATATTTTTATTATCATCATTTTTATGTACTACCATATTTTGTTTTTTTAAAAGAATAGAGTAAATCTTTTCTCTTTCTATCGTTATATAATTATTTTTTGTCTAAGTATTATTGTTATTATTATTAAGCAAATAAATTATAAAGGATAACTTACCATTTACCTGGTGGTCAGGGCTCATCTTTATAGTCCAATGAGCAGGACTTTTCTCCCCTTCAGTTCTTGCTCGATGAAGGTGTGTCTGCCCTAGAAGATTTGGACAGTTGTTCCTTCTTAGTTCTTCATACCTTCTTGTTTGACTGTGGTGGTGCAGCAGTTTCTGGCTTTGACAGCTTTTGGTTCGGCTGTAGCAGTTTCTTCGGTGGTATGGGGGCCTCTTCCTTTTTCGCCACCTTTTTCTTGGGAAAAGATTTCTGTTCCTTAGTGGGAATGGGAGCTTTGCCAAGCCTCTTCTTTTGTAGGGGCTATTTTATTCTTTTGCCCTTTATTCTTTTTAGGAGCTGTCTTTTTCTTTTGCTCCCGCTTTTGTTTTGTTTCTTTTGTACTTTTGGAGAGGCTGCCCAAGAGTTGAGGTTGAATTTCAACCTCTCTCATGCCATGAGGGTTTGGTCCATACTCGATGCGTATCATGTTGCATTCTTGGTTTCTGGACTTCCATACTCTTTTTGTTTTCTTGAGCTGCCTGCTTCCACTCGGCTTTCTCTTGTACCATTGAACAGGCATATTATAGTTTGCCCTTGAATGTGGAAGCGGACATGGCCTGATCTCATATGAAGTACAGTGTTGGTGGTGTTGAGGAAGGGTCCTCCAAGGAGGAGTGGGGCTCACATGCTTGGTCCCATGTCCAGGATGATGAAGTCGGTGGGGACACAGATGTCATGGATTTTTACTGCCACATTTCTGGCTACTCCCACAAGTCTTTGTGAGGATTGATCTGCCAGCTGTAAGCTAAAGCTTATAGGAGACAAATATCCACCGCAGATCTTGTCGTACAGTGCCTTGGACATGACGTTGATGCTGGCACCAAGATCACAGAAGGCATCGTTGAAGACATGCTGGCCGATCGAGCATATGATCATTGGTTGGCCAGGATCCCCCTTCTTGAGAGCGCAGGGATACAGTGTGAAGTGATCTGTGCTTTCCTGTTCAAGACATTTCCCTGCACTTGTGATCATATTTATTGATTCAAGTGGAGTCTCAGGTTTCCCTGAATCCTCCCCTGAACCAGTCACAGGTATAGAAGGGTTGTCCTTTTTGTTAAGACCAGTAGCAGCAATCACACAAGGTTTACCAAGCCTTGTGGATATCATGTTAACAGATTCAAGCGAGACCTCAGGTTGCCCCGGGATCTTTCCTGAACTATTATTTGTAGGAATAGTGGCTGCTATCTGAGCTAGTTGAGTTTCTATTATTTTGTTAAAGCTCAGTTGGTTCTTAACAGCAAATGATAATCCTTCATTTATATTTTCAAGGATTTTATCATTATTCATTATCTTTTTAGTGAGATTTTCATTGATTTTAGCTTGGCCTAAAACCAAATCCTTAAGTGAAGGTTGATTCGAATTGTAATTAGAGTGATAGTTCGAATTACCTAGGAATGGTGGACAAGGTTGGTTGTTCTAGCCATTGATTGCGCCTTGTTGTTGGCAAAACCCGTTGTTGATGTAGGCTGCGTCTTCGTGGGTTTCAGGGCAATCGTTCCCCAAATGGCCAACA
>DXKC01006619.1:0-10284 GCA_031170775.1 Cymbopogon citratus
CAACACAAACATATCCAGAGCCACGGGATTCACTCCATTCAAGCTCTTATATGGGGAAGAAGCAATGCTGCCGGAGGAGATGAAACATCAGAGCCTCCACATAACCAAAAAAGAGCTAGCCAAAGATGAAGAATACAGCAAAGAAATGATTGAGTCATATAGACTAGAAGCCATCGATAACATCGAAAAATACCAAGATCAGACAAGGAATTGGAGAGACAGGAAAGTCGTCTTCAAAACAATCCAGGATGGGGACTGGGTCTTCAGAAGAAAGCAAAACGCCACACACCCAGTAAAGCTTCAATCAAGATGGGAAGGGACTTTCCTGGCTAAACAAGCAGGTAGGCTCGGCTCATTCTACCTCCAAGATGGAGAAGGAAATACAACGGTCCACACGTGAAACGTGGACAACTTCAGGAAGTTTTACACTTAACATGTAAGTGGCCAGCGCCATAAGTATAAGGCGCGGGTCAAAAAATTTTACTTTTCTGTAATTTACTTTCATGAAAACAGGTTTTGTACTCTTTTCCTCACACAAGGGCTCCAAATCGGAGCTGAGGCTTTTAATGAGGCAAAACCTTTGTAATTAACCTCTGAATATATAAAGAGGTCCCCGAGTAAAAGCATTATGACAGTCGAAAGCAGCTAGCAAAGGAGCTGCACTATTCGACGGAGCCTCACGCAATACGGAGGTCGCCTTAAGTTCAGATTCGATAAAGGCTGCAAAACATAAAGCGACCTCTAAAAGGCCTAAGTCCTTGGAAAAAGACCCGGAAACACAGGCACCAAGGCAGCCGACGAATCAAGTAAACAAAAATATATATATGACGGGGGGCAAAACCTCCGCCGTCAATTAAAATGAGAAAATGACCCATTTCAGCCCAAAAGGACCTCCGCTCAGACGTACTGTAAACCCGGAGGTCCGGGCCAAGGCATCCAAAAGCCAAGAGCTTTTGATAAAAAAGAGGGTACTAAGTACCTCCGATTGGAAAACAGAAGGCATATAAAAAGTCAAGAACAAAAAACGACTAAAATCCGGTCAAAAAATTTATAAGAAAGCTGTACCTCCGCCGGAGGTACACAGCACTCCTCAACACACATAAAGCACGACCTAGGTCAAGAGTAGACATAGTTTGCTTAAACTGGCATTACGATTTCGTTGCAGTATAATATGTGCATACAACACAAATTAACAAAGAGCAAAGAGCTCAACCCCACGTAACTCACGAGAAAACAACCTATTAAAATGTGAGCGACACACACTGAAATCTAAGGGTACATTCACAAGCTCCAGCTTGGCCTACCATGTGCTAACTATGCATACAATGGAGACTTGCTCTAGGCCAAGCAGACTCACGACATAGCAGAAACACTCAGCCTGCAAAAGAGCAAAGAGTGCAAC
Source organism: Cymbopogon citratus (assembly GCA_031170775.1). Taxonomy (NCBI): domain Eukaryota; kingdom Viridiplantae; phylum Streptophyta; class Magnoliopsida; order Poales; family Poaceae; genus Cymbopogon; species Cymbopogon citratus. The sequence continues at coordinate 1,403 of DXKC01006619.1, forward strand.
GCCGCGAAACTCTGGAGGGCGCATCAAACCAAGCCTCCGGTGATGAAACATTACTGGCGACCTCGAGCCAAGCCTGCTTGCGAGATACACTCTACCATCAGGCACCTTGCCTCCGCACATCACCTTGGCTTAACAAGTGAGAGCTATATGCTAACCAGCAATATGCAGAAGTCAAGGCGCATGTGACCTGAGGCCTGGTCCTAAGGCAACCCAAACGAAAACAAATGGAGTATTGTGGACAAACAGCACTCCTAAAGAATAAGGTACAGCCTTAAGGTTAACCAGATTCACCACCATGCTTACGAGTTCTCACACAGTAACTACACCCCATCTCCTTTCAAACTCCCCAGGAAACATCAGACACGAGAATCATCCTCACAATGCGAGGAAAGCACAAGATGGGTGCCCATTTTATAGTCGAGTTCGACGTCCAGCCAGACAGCAACTCATTAAGTCGAGCCAACCACCTAAGTACACGCAAAACAGGTAAAATACAGGACAAAGGGTACGAAAGTACACCCAAGGTACCACTAAATCCTACCCAAAATAGGGAGGCAGGTCCCTATAAAAGGAGACGCTCCCAACCCCCCAAGTGCAGAACAAAAATTAGAACTGTCTCAGGGTCAACCATTAGACGTTTAGATCATGGAAGCTGATGTATACGTGCGGAGTCGTGGGAAATGAGAAGACACTGCGTGAGAATTCATAAGAAAAATAGAGCCTTGGCAAATCAAAAGGGCACCAGGATTTTAGGCACCACGTGCTTGAAATTCAGACAGAGTGCAAGCCAATCAGGATTGTCAACCAATCTCGGAGCAAGGGGGATACTGCGTAAGAACTCGTAACGTCCCCCCGCCTCCGACGTCGCATCCACCAATCAGAGGCTCCTGGTTAGTAAAACAAGACAGAAGCAAAAACAATAAGGAATCCCTTGTCAGAGCGATGCCTCCGACAAGGTGAATGCCACCAGCAGATTAAATTCATCAGCATTTTGCCAGATAGGGCAGAAGGGAATGCAACATACTCTCAACAAGAGTTGAGAAGAAATATGTAAGTGTCCTTACTGTGCACAGATCTAAGGAATTAAAACCTCCGATTTTATAAATCCAAATTCTCGAAGGCAAAAGCCAAAATTTTACTTGCAAGCATAAACCAAAGACATACGAAAATGGAAGAGCCTCCGACAATAGCCGGAAAACGCTCATTACATACAAAGGCTGGAATGGCACGAAAGAGCCTCCGCCAAACTTACAAACACCTCCGCAACACAAGCGGAGGCAATAATACAACAAAACAACAATGTCAAACACAACTCACAGGCATAGCCTCCGTAAAAGCTACAAGTACCTCCGCTCTCAAAATAAATACCCATACCATAAAGCGGAGGTACTAACTCAACTACGTGGAAAATAGTTTACATCCGACAAGATGAGCCTCCGCTGCTCAACCCCAAATGACCCACTACCCCCGCCACGCCAACGACCTGGTGAACTCCGCTCTCGGGTCATCAAGGTCGCCGAGAACGAAATCAAACATGCTGTCGACTGATCGATGGGGAAACGTGGCCCTCCAATAACCCCACAGTTCGCCGCTAACATAAACTCCATTGCGCATAAAGGTAATTGGCTCTACCTCCTGCGCAGGCCCAAAACAGCAGACCTGCGCAGGGGTGATATTCAATTAAACTCATATATTGACAAAATAGCATAAACTTTTTACAAATGCCCTCACATAGCACTGAAAAGGCAAAACAAAAATGCTCAAAAGACTAAGCTTGGCTCACTGCCCCAAGACTACCTCCGCATCACCCTGATCTGGCCTCGCCTCATTCTGGGTTTGCGTGGTCGTCGGTGGAGTAGTCCGATCAATGCCCGCGTCCTGGTGCACAGTGGAGGCACCGGTAGGGGAAGCGGAGGTAGAAGCACTAGCAACAGCGGAGTCGGAGGCTGGTGGCTGAGTTTGGCCTTGAGCCTAACCAGAAAAGGAAGGTCATACTTATCAGTATTAAGTTGCACAGAAACTAAAAACAACCAAAGCAGATCAGGTAATCAAGTATAGTTTACCTGGCGCCTAGCCTCCGCCATAGAGGCAGCCTCCACACGACCGTACCTAGACCAAAAATTCTTCATGAAAAAACGTACGGTCTTCTTGAGAGGCCTTGGGATAGCCCAGGATGCTGGAGGTGCAGTGTCGCCAGGGAACTCACGGTTCAGTACACCATCCACACCTCTGCCGGCAAGCAGCCTGCACGAATGGGTGGCGGAACACATGGCACTAAAATCGGAGGCTCCAGCGACCAAGGTAGGCAGATTCGCCAAGTTCTCCTTGATCCAAAGGAGTGTCCCGACAGCACTAAGGTTAGGCATAATAGCGGAGGTAAAGCCGCCAAACTGGCGCACCGTGGAGACATAAGTGTCCGCGACCTCTCCGCCTATAGCCTTAGCCTTATCAAGCTCCTTGCACATGAGCTCCACCTCAGCTTTGGCTGCCTCCGCCTCGCTTTGGCTGCCTCCGCCTCCCCTTTACTGGCCTTCGAAACTCTCTTCTCGACCTCAAGCTCATCGCAGAGGCTGTCACATATTTCAACAGCCTTTTTTCTTTTCTCCTCGGCCAAAGCCTCTGCGTCCTTGGCGTTCCGGGACAACTCCTCAAGCTGCAACCGACTAGTTTCTAAGGCAAAAACCTTGGCAGCAAGCTCAACCCCCTCTTTCTCAATGCTGTACACCTCCTTCTTCAGATGGTCGATAGCACGGTTGCGCAGGACTAGCTCCTCCAGCCCGCGCAGTTGGATAGCTTGAGACATGTGGTGGCTCTGAAAAAAGAAGTAGAGTCAAGAAAAAGCACAACAAGCATCTAAGGAAAAAATAAAGGCAGCAGAAGCTCCACTTATGACGCAGTGGTGTTCATACTGCGTTCGAAGTAGCTTCTCATATGGAATCTCCACAAGATGGTCCTTCAAAGCGGCTGCCAAGAAAAATAAAACGTTATAACAAACGCCAAGTAAACAAACCATAGGAGTTAAACACCAACCTCCGTAAAAAACAAACACGTGACCAAGTTTCCTAATCCACCCACCAAGCGGATCCTAAGCAGCATCTGACAAAAAGGAGACAGGAAGGCCATCAGCTACCACCGACATGAAAAGCACAATGGAATGCAATGCCAAGGAGCAAGAGCACTAAAATACCTCTGATCATTGCGGAAGTACCTTCGCCACCTATAGCAGCCGCGGCCGCCACCGCAGGCTGCTCTAGCCCAAGTTGTGCAATGTCAACCCCCCCCTTATAGGTTCAAGCCTCCGACAACTTCAGCAAGTTGTTCTGGAAAGCAAATGAACATAAAGTTAGAATAAAACTTAAGGCAAAACGAGAAAAACACAGAAAGCCTAATAGGACAAGAACTCACTCAAGGAACCAAGGTTAAGATGCCCTGCGAGCCACCTAAGGTCCCCAGCAGATGCCTCCCCAGCAGCAGCCTCCTCAGCGAGCAAATCTGTTAATGTTACACGAGGGGCGACCTCCGCTTCGGTTGACCTCAGCTCCGGACAGGAAGGCTCCTTAGCGGCTTCATCTTCAGGGAGGTCCTCAATAACAACCCCTTGTGAACCCCGTTCCCTGGGCACCTCTGGGTCAGATTCGGCAAGATCCTCATCACCGGCAGCCTCCGCCTCAACCTTTTCTTCATCCTCCTCAGAGCTGGACCCGGAGTCGTAGGCGCTGGGAAAGATCGACCTTGGTACCAGAGGGGCAAGGAGCGCCGACTAGAGCAGAGGAAGGGGATCTAGCTGAGGCGAGAACGGAGGCAACAGCAGCTGGGGCAGCGGGCGGTTGCTGAACAGCAGCTTCCGCCAAGGAGGACTGGCCCAGCGCCTCCGCAACAGCGTCGGAGGCAACGGAAGCAAGAACATTAAGCGCGCGTCTACCAACAGCCTCCGTCAGGGAAGGCTGACCCGATGCCTCCGCCCACACATTGGAGGCACTGACATGGGGGGATGTTGTAAGAAGGCGTGGAAGAGCCGGGCCCGATTCATCATCAGCGGCGGTAGAAATCAGCTCATCACCAACTACCTCCCCCGAGTCACTTGGAACAGACTCAACGGAGGCAGGAGATCGAGCACCCTCTGCAACGTGAGACCTCTTGCCTCCGCGCATAGGTGCTTTGCGACTTCTGTTTCTTCCTCTCAGCCTTCGCAGTAGCAGCAGCACCGGCGGTCAACAGCTTCCGGTCAACAGCCTTAACAACCTTTGAGGGCACTGCCCTCTCGTAGTAATGAATCTGAAGCTCCTCAAAAACGCGGTTCAGTCAAGGCATGGTTTCGGCGGTTGACCTCCGCGCCATGAACTCATGATCGAAGATCTCACCCAAAAGCACGATGGCCTTCATCTCCACCTCATTCACAAAATCTTTCTCAGTCTTACCTTCGGGAAGAGAGAGACCGAATCGAGGGCACGGAACACCTTGAGTCTCCCCAAAAACAGGCAAGTCCAGCGTCTCCAGCGTGAATTGCTTCCAATCGCGCGCCAGAGGCTAGTAACCGGTAGCAATGTATTCCTCAACAAGATCCCGACCTCCGGAGTAACGGCAGGCCCGGGCAAACGCCCTCTGGCAGCCTTGCCTCCGGGCACTTTGGCGGCTGCTGGGCTTCATGTTGGTGATCGGAAGCATGGGGTTCATCATAGAGGCGAGTGGAAAACGGATCACCACAGTTCCATCATCTTCCGCATACTTGGACCCATGTGTCTTAACATAGAACCAGTAGTCCATCCAGTCAACAGGCTCCCACTTGCCCCGCTGACACCAAGAGATTTCAAGTCTCTCGATCTGCTTCCGCTTGGCCATAAAAGAGCAGCCTCCGAATTGAGCTCTGACCTTCTGAGCACCAAACGTCTTGGGGGTCTTCTGGAGTTCATAATGCTCTATGAATGTATCTATATCAGCTTCACCTCCGTATGACTCCATGGCCCAAATAAACTTGCTCAGATTCAGAAAAGCATGAGGAGTGAAGTAGTGAATCTGAGCATTGAACGCCTCAAACACCCGCTTCACAAACGGATGAGCAGGGAGCCGGAGGCCGCAAGTGAAGAAGTCCCTAAAAACTACACCATACATATGACGGTCTCTGGGAACAGTCTCACTGCTCGGAAGCTCGGCATAGCCGGCTGGGATGTAGCCTTCTCTCACCAAGTCGTCTATCATCCCCTGAGTCATCTTGGAACGACCAAAGTCGTAGGTCACCTCCGGGGGTGGAGCATTCCTTCGCGGAGGCATCAGGTCGCTGACGGAGGCTTCTACGTCTGACAGGGAGTCGATGTAATCCTGAGCCTCCGCAGCCGCTAGCATAAACCTCTCGTAGTGCTCGGCGTAGCCACTCACCCCCACACCTTGAAGAGAACGATAAGGGCCGGTGAAAGGGCGGTAACGGACTAGAGGTGGGCGCAGCGGAGGTGCCACGACGAGAGCAGGCGCTGAGAAAAGAGCGAGCTGGTTGCAAGGAAGGTGCAGGAAAATGACGGAGGCAGCAAGGGCAGGGGGCGGGGGTGAGAAAGCGCTTTCACCGCGGCCCCTTTTATAGGCGGGTGAAAAGCAACCTCGACCCCCGTGCCCAACGGTCACATCACGCACGCCAACGGACGGCTAGGATGAACCCACAAGGAAATCAACGGCTCAGACAAGTCTGAATCAAACGGTAAGATTAAGGACTCAGCCTAGCGAGGAACGAGCCAGGGAGGAGAAGGGAGACAGAGCCTCCGCGGTCCATCACAAATATTGATGGCTAAAGGCCCGCCTTCGCTGGGCCTAGCCCTCAAAGGGGGAATGTTGGGGGAGTGACACGGAGGCCCACGGAGGCCGCTATCTCCCTTAAACGCCCCTAAAACAGCTAAACAGACCGCTCTGTGTGGGCGGTGTAATCTCGTTTCTTGACTGCTTGCAAGGTTTCAAGAAATCAAAGAGCGTGCTTCCGGCGGAGGCTGCAGCACCCTCCAAGTAAGCCAGGGACCAAGTCAGGGCGCGGGGCCGGAAAAAACAGAGGATGCCGGTCCCACCCCCAGCGGAGGTACTTGGAGACCTCCCTCACCCCACTTTTTTATCTTTTGTTTTCCACATCATTTATCATTTATTTAATTAATTAGCATCATGTTTTTTTTTCTTTCAACATCATTTATTTAATTATCTAGCATCATGCTTTTTCCACATGATGTTTTATACTTTTTTTGGCATTACATGGTGACACATACCATTTACTTTGTCTATCTGAATGAATCTTGATTCTAGACGATAAGAACACTAGAGGCGTTTGAATCTAATTCTACCCAGCTGCACACAACAGAACATCATCAGACACAGATTACAGGACCTCGTTCAGATGCAGGGAAGCATCGTTGAAGTGTTTCCACATCTCCCAAGCTCTGCCTTTCTTCTGATTCAGAATAAGCTATGTATGTTAGCTACACATCTGCCTAGCAAACAGAAACATTAGAGTGCACACTTGCTAGATAAGAAAAATACTTTCTGGCATGAGTGTACTAGTGTACTGCACTAACTGCACCAGCACACAAGTACAGCAAACAAGGAAAATACGATCAAATATCCCAACACGTCAAAAAACAAGGCAAACGATCAAGGCTATATAACATAGCATTCTAATTACACAGCACAGTACTTACTTAAATTTGCATTTGTTCATAACTACATTCAGTTGCTACCAGTACACAATCATAGCACACTAGGTATGTGTTCTGACCATAGGCTATAGCATTCAGACAACCTCGCTAGGAAAGACTCGCCCTATTCGCTCAGCACCTACCAGCCAGCGATTCAATAGTGTTTTTCTCTCACAACGAACCAGCACCAGCGAGAATCAACCAGTCAGAAACGACCAAGCGAACAGGCAACATTAAATGTATATCTTGTAATATGAATGAGTCCATCAGACACTCATTCCTTGACTGCCCCTTTGCTATAATGATTTGGAGGATTATCTTTTATGCTACTAATCTACCCCAACCGAAATCTAACAGACATATGTTTACTACTTGGCTCAATGGTCATGATAAAAAGACCAAGAGCCTGATTTGGATTGGGGTGGCTGCATTATGTTGGGCCATTTGGAGATGCCGAAATGATGTTATTTTTGAGAAATTAAAAACTAACTCGATGATGCAGGTTATCTTCAGAGGAGCGTATTGGCTACGCTTCTGGGCTCAGTTACAGCATGACGTACAAGTCAGGGACACTCTCTCCATAATGAGCAAGAGATTAGAGTCGATTGCTTTACAGATTTTAAATAGAGGGTGGAAACAGCTTTATCGTTTGCTTTAGTCCCCCTGTCTTTACTTTACTTTGGCTCGTTCTTTTCATAAACTCTTTGTAATAATAGGCTATATATACCTCTGTGTGTAGAGGCCGGATATTGTAATATCCATTATCTAAAAAAAATAGGCTATAGCATTCTCAAAATACCCCTCTTACCGATAATCAGCAACATCCTTTGCGCAAGCACGCTGCACGCGAGTCACAGAACGCTAAACTTTACAGTAGATGGAATTTCAGGGGACAGGTGGTTCAAAGCCACCCCTCTCGCATAGTAGCACCTCGTGGCATCTTCATACTTTTCCCTCTTCCATCGGCCACAGCCTCTGTAGTGGCATGGATGTGGGTCAACTAGCAGATCCTTAAGCATCGGCGACCTCCTTAGCAGAAAAAACAAGAGCTCCAACAATTCAGCTTCCCCACTAAACCCTCCGATGTTGACAGTGTGGAGGGCACTAAGAATACAATTCTCGGGCCATTTAACTTCCAGCTTCCTCAATGGTTGCAAATTTCCATAAACCTGCAAATAAATAAACTGGTATAAGATTTGCCCAAGCCTAACAAATAATGGCTAAAACTAGTTGCTTCAAAAGTCATGTCCGCCTACATGCTTTGATATAAAATATAAATGAGATCAAGATATCTATGTGTAGCAATGTGTAGCAATTAGCAGCACACGAGAATCAGAGGACCTGACTCCGCTAATTTCCCAAGTTTGAGATTTTGAGTATCCCAATTTGGCTTGGCCATTTTAGCAAGTGTAATTTGAGGACATATATATTGCTTAAAGGTAGAATTTTAATATAAACAAAACAGACCAGTACCCATCATGCAACTAGGAAAAATCCCCAATCTATCACTTTAACACTGTTGATTAGCAATTCCAGCTTTACCTCAAGCTTAAATGTTTCAACAACAGGGGCAGCTTTCAGGAGATAAGCCACCGAATGGATGTGCTCTTTCCAAGATGTCAAGAGACACAACACAATTTCCTTAAGACCGGCAAATATTTCACCCTTTGGAAGCACACAGGGTACCTTGATATAGCACAAGAAAAATAAACGCAAACTTTAGCAAGAGTAGAAATTGTACAGAAGCACACATCAATGACACAGAACACTTACATACCTGTAAACGTGAGGGAAATTGCAAGGTCAAACTTCTGAGCTTAGAGTGTGCACCTATGCACTCTAAAGGACATTCATTCTTCTTCACAAAATGAATACTGAGACTGTGAACAACTGGCGCATATTCATAGTGGACATCCACCTTATGACCCCCGTATGAGAAATCCACGAGCTTCTCAGCATGAATACTGATACTTATTTTATTTTATTTTATTTTATTTTATTTTCGAAGTTCACCGGGGGGGGGAGGCGTTCCCCACCTGAATTTCATATATATTGGCCCAAAACGGCCTGGAATAAAGTTTACACATTTGTTTACAACGGACGCCCAAGCACAAGGGCGAAAAGTAACAAAAACACCAAGGGAGGGGGGGGTGGCGAAAGAGCCACAACAACAGCACCACCACAAGCACCAAGACACATGAAGCTTCAACGATGCCTCCA
>DXKC01006622.1:0-18971 GCA_031170775.1 Cymbopogon citratus
GCTTTCCCGCCCACTGTCAATGCGTGTACCAGTGCGATTAAGATTATAAATTATTAACGGTATTTTTGTGTGCCATATATTGACTCTCTGCTTCGTTCTATATCTCTTTTGTTTTAGTCATGCTTTTTTTTTTGTGATCATTGTTGCAGCCTTTCAGCAAGCATGCTTATGTATATGCAGCCGACTTAAATCAGCTTTCCCGAAAGTATCATATATGTATGATGAGGGCCATTATAAATACGTGAATTATATATCTCAGTACCTGACAAAACAAAAACCCATCACGAGAAGTCCATACATTATCTTTGATCCCTAAACCTTTGATTATTTATTGTATTCATTTTCTGATTCCTATGTCTCCTATTATTCATTCCTACTTCCTTTGTTTGCTTATATATGGTGAGATTGTTTATCAACCAGAGGATGGAGCCTAAAGTACACTTGGAAATAAAATTGGTTGAGCGTGTGCAGACCTCTGCAAGAGGCCAAAGTGGAAAGTTTCCTTTACTTAAACCAAACTCCTATTATTCAGTCTGCATTTGCCAAGGATGCACTGCACGAACCTGATCCTGACTTTGCTAACAAGGGTACGAATGGAGAGAAAGAAATGCCTTGTGTGACTTGACTTCAGAGTGAACTGATTAAGATTTGGAGGACAAAACAAGGCATCGTTTTAGTACAGATCGCTGGTTCCAGAGCTGAGCATAGACAACCTCTTTTCTGAACTGTAAACTGATTATTGCAGCGACAATGGGAGCACTATCAATGCACAACGAAGTTTGTTTATCTTTTCACGCTGCCTTTTCTTCTGACGATGGCACTCCATTCCCGTGGATTTGGCAATCCTGAAAAGGAACATCATCATAATTCCTGCAACGGACAAATCTCACCAGTGCTTAATTACAATCAGTGAGTGGTCCGTTGGTTCAACGGAAAGGATATGCTAATCCAGGCTCCAACACAAGTCCCTTTCCGTCCAAAGCACTCACTTTAATTGTAACTAATGCTATCTATATACGATCGGAGTATAATTAAACCCTGTGACATAATGATTTCGGCTACTGTGAGAGCCAGGCAGAAAAGTCACTGCTAATAAAGTTATATTAGATTAGATAACTTAAAGTGTGGCAAGAACTGGATTCTTGCCGTAATTACTGGTGGCGTCAAACCGTCCATGCTCCAGTCACTTCCAATGACCGCACCAAATTACGGGAAGCTGCAGGTGTAGCCCTTGAACTAGCAGCGGGTGTTTGACAAGATCTGTATGTACGCCAGCTTTTGCACGCCCCTGTTCCGCTAGGAAAATGGTGCGTTCCAACAAATGGCTCCCTGCGAAAAATAGCAGAGAAGTAGGAGCCATTTTTTTATAGAGAAGCCAAAGTATGTGATTTCTCCTAACTTCTCATAAACTTGGCATAAATAACAAAAACTATCAACGAAACCTGTTTTCAAAGGTTTTCCAAAATGACTTTAGGTCAACCTAATAAGCTACTCAACAAAAGAAGGTCCATGTCAAACTAGCTAAATGCAACATGCAGGTTTATACTTGTGCAACAAAAGCGATGTGCTACGAGGTGTTGGTTTTCTTTTATTGTACTATCTCTGCCTCGTAAATTGTGACTTTTAGACTGTTTATTTACGTTAAATTGATCCTACTTTATAGGAAAAAAAATATAAACATATATACACCAAATATGTATGATGTGAAAATATTTTTATGATGAATTGAATGATACTTATTTAATATTATTAATATTATTATTTTTATAAATTTAGTTAGATTAAAGATAGTTTGAATACAAACTAAAATGTCCCTTTTAAGCTAGGGACGGTGATAAAAGACTAATACTAAATTCGTTTCAAATTATATAGTTTGTTTTTTACTCTAAGTTTGACCGTTCGTATTGTTTAAAAATTATACAAAATATTATATTTTTATTATGGTTTACTCTATTAATTAATAAAAGTTTTTTAAAACTATTTTAAATTTAACTATGTTTACATAATTTTTTGGAATAAGACAAGTAATCAAATTTGAAGCCAAAAGAATCAAACAAACTATAATTTAGAACATATGGAGTATATATGTTAGATATAGTAATAGTACTGTGTACCCATAATAAGAGAGACAAGATGAATTAGAAAGAAAAATGCTAAACTGTAGCCGGCTGTTTCTTTGCAATCACGTAGCTGGTTTTTGGATCGTTGGATGGGGCAGTTGTCGCTTTCTGGTCCGTCCGATTTGGCTTGCTGGTTGCTTGCGTTGGTTGCCTCTTCATTTGTTTTATTCTATGTATGACCAGTGGGCCCCATTTGTCGATCCAACCAACCAACCCAACAATCCTTATCTCTTTGTCTGCTTCATTTATATTCTGGTAGTGCATTATTTACACCAATCTGGTCATTGTAAGTTTAATGCGAAGATGATGTAAATTTAGCTTTTGATTGGTGTATTGTTACATTTGAAGAATTTGAATATATGAAATATCTGCCTTCCATAGAAAAAAAAATATGTCAATCTATGAATTTGTTAATTTTAAATAATTTGAATATATAAAATTATCTGTCTTTTTTAAAGAACTATATTTGCCTTCCATAGAAAAAAATTTGTTAATCTGTTAATTTGTAAATTTTAAAGAATTTGAATATATGTCATATTTGTCTTGCCTAAGAATTTTGAATTTAGTTTTTATATGTAGATTTTTGGTCAATAATCTCTGTTATGAAATCTGTCTTGCAATTTGTCTATATTCATTTGATCTATTTGGTTATAATTGATGTATATGAAATGCGGCTATTTGATGCTTCCAAAACATCCATATTTGTCCTTATCTGTAATGTGGCTATTTTTTGCACTTAAAATAGCCAGCTATTTGTTGTTTGCAAAATAGCCAGTTTTTGGTCTTTTAAGAATCTGACTAATTTTGGTCTTCTAAATAGTCGGCTATACTATTTGTTCAAAATAGCCGGATACATGGTAGACATGTTCGTCAGAAAACGAGAGCGTTGCACTCCTCGGAACAGTGGCTTATCTCCGGATTCCGGAACGAGACGACGTAACTGACGCCCCGATAGCTGCAGGCGCATGTGCGCGGGAACGGAGCCGGACGGCGACGGCTCTCCATGTGAGGGGCGCGGCGGACCACCGCGAGGGAGAAGGCAACCGCCGCCGGGTCCGGGCTGTCGAGCGAGCCGGTGGTGGGAAGTCACGTCTGCCGAGCCCGATGCCTCGCACCGGATTCTCGGGGCCCGCGAGGTCGTCGGATACTCGGATGTTGTGCCGAGCCGAGAGATGAGGCTACCAGCGGCTCTCTTAGTCTCGTCTGAATCAGACGGTCTGATGTCTTGCGGTCGCGAGCGCCCGGCAGGCTGTGGAAGCGAGGCCCCTTGTGTTGTGTGACTCTGTGTCATTGTGGTGCACAGCAGCACAGGCCGCCTGTCACAGTCAGCTAGCCGTGGCATGCAACGCAACGCTGAACCGCTGCGCACGCTACACGTGAGCAACGCCTGGCCTGCGGACAACAGCGGCCTCCGCTGGGTCAAACTGGACTTTTGCTGCACGTTTCCCGGGTGCTGCTTCGTGCTACGTTTGGCGCGGTGGACGAACTGCGCCGTGCAAGTGCCAGTCTGATCTAGCAGTACCACCAGCACGACGATCAGATGAGCTGAGAAGCAAGGAAGACGAGATCGACGACGGCCAGGCATATATGTCAAGGACTTGAGCATGGAAGAAAAAGGAGGCAACATCACGTTCTCCCATGCTTGCAGTTGCTGCCTTCCAGTTTCAGTTCCAGTACCTTGTCAATTTGCAAATGGCATGAGGAGACTAACTGCACAGCACATGCACGGTACGTGAGACAACGCCCCGTTCTGCTGGCTTCCGATCGAACACTTATACGCTACGCATCGTCGATAGACTCGAAATGGATAGCGAAGCTGAATAGCGCCGGCTGTCATCACCTATAATTTGCAATGATTACTGCCCGTGCATTGCTATAAGTTTCAAAATAAAAAAAAGTTTTTTTTCTAGCTAACACATATGAAATAACATCTTGTGTGAAAGAAATATCTTGTGTGTACCTAAACACTTTGTGTGGCCAAACATCTTGTTGCATCCACATCTTGTAATTCTCTTTATTACTAAGCACCTCCTTAGAAGCCAATTATTAAAAAGTCTACCATCAACACCTAATAAATTGTTTACTTTTTAGATCCACCATCAAAATAATACAATATATGAGACAAACTAAGATGCACTCCTATACATAGACCATGGTCAAGTAATTAAGTCTAGTCTTTAAGTTGGGATCTTTACCTAGGCCACGATCAATATAATAAAAATAATTAACTTATTCAATATAAAATGGTATGATAAATTCAATAAGACCCATGCAAGGGCAAAACCTTTTCTTTCTTTCTTTTCTTTTTTTTTTTTGCGATTGTGCAGAGCACATTTTTCATTAAGCAGAAGAGCAGTTTAAAGTACATAACAAGAATGTAAATGGGAAGTCTAAGATTACCAAGCCCAGCCACACAAACCTGAAAAAACAAGGGCCAGCAGCTCGGCCACAAACTACTACATGAATAACAAATTGCGCGACGAAGATGGCGGCAACAATGGATTATATTTCGAACATGCTCGTCCAACCTCTCTTTTTTATTTCCATGAGAGGGCATCACTCAGCCTTATTTAAATGGGCTCTAAGGCCATTGGCACCTGAAATCAAACCATCCTACAAGGAAGAAACACTTGATGAGACACTAAGAATAGGAAAGGGCTTGAAAAAAAGTAGAAGATTATTTTCTAGTTCAAAGCTCACAGTCCCAACCTAGAACATGCTTCCTGTTTAGTGTAACATTCTGCTCACCATATTCTTTTAAAGTAGCAAATTAAAAGAACATGCTTCCTGTCAAATGTAACATTCCGCGCACCATGTAGTACTCGACTATGATAATTCACTCAACCTCTAACCACTCTACCAAGTCCTCATCCACACCTTTTAACAAACCTCCAGAATGCCTCTGGGATGGAATCCATTCCCAATCAGATGATGAAGCATATCCAAGGGAAGACAACTCTCTGCTAGTGAAACTTTGTTTGATGGTTTCAATGATGCACACAACCTTGATTTGGTTTTTCTGAAATCATATTCTTGAGTTGAGCTTTCCTGCCTTTGCTCCCCAACCCTCTTACATTTGAAAATAGACTATTCATTTAGGTTTGTTTTTTGGTTTAACCTTAAGCCCCTTATCACACACCTCTAGTGACTTGGCTTTGGCTGCACAATTTTGCTCTCCCACCTCTTTAATATCCTCTAACTCATGTAACAACCTCTCATGGTCTTCATTTATCTCCTCTGAGATTTCTTCCACCTCTACTGAATTCTCATATTGTTGAGTTTGGTCCTTCTTCTCTGCCTCAGCTAAAGTGGCCTGAGCAAGTCTTTGGCTTTGATAAGATCAATATAGCACCTAACTCTCCATTAGACTCTTCCAAAACAACCCCACAATCTACCGCTATCTTATTAAGGACTAAATTACTTCTCAATCCACATAGAGTTGTTTTGGTGTATGGTAGGTGCTTTTAAGCTTTAGGAGTTTCTGGCCTACTGGCCAGGTCACTCTTGACTTCAGGTAGGCAAGAGGAATAAGTGAACCCCCAGGACGGGCTGGGATCATAAGCTCTAGAGCTTGGCCTAGTGTGTGTATGTGGGTTTATTATACTCAGGTTTGGTCTTTCCTACATGTGTAATCCATTTTTCTACCGTAAATGAAATGACACACATCTCATGCATCGGTTGAGAAAAAAAAGACAGTTAGCCTTATGATATAAATTTTCTTACCATTATATGAAAATGGTACCATCGAATTATATTTGGAAGTGATTTCTTATTGTTATGATTTTGGTGCTACTAACATGCAGCGCAAGAGTTGAACCTTACTTTATATTTTTAAATGGAGAGAGCAGCGGCTAAAGAAATAAGGAAATTAGAGTTTCATAGCCTTTAAATAATAATACACAAATCTGTCACTCAATTATAAGACAAATAAGGTTAACTATATTATTTTTTATTCTAGAGCAGTGACAGTGGACTGAGCAACTAGAAATAAAAACACAAAAAGCATGACAATGTGAATGCAAAGGCTTGCCTTTCTTTGGTGCTGGATGTTGAGTATCTGGAGCAGAAGCATTGTGTTGCATAGAGTTTCACTGGAGGTTGGTGTAGTTGGTCCCGTGTTGTTGTTGGACCATGTATGTTGGTTTATTGCCACACTTTGCCTAGCCACAACTTAGGCATGCCACAGTTTTCCGGGTCACTGTTTGGTTCACTAACAGTTGTGGCATCCCACACTTTTACCCCACTTGTCATAGATACTCGTGTTTATTTGCGCATGTGATGCATTTTCCATTTTTGAGTACTTTGCGTAATTTGTGATGAAATCTAATATCTTATGCTTCATGATGGCACTATGTGCTTACATTGTATTTTCTCCGCTGCTGTTATTTTGAGTGAATTATTTTCTCCGCTACTAGGCTCATAAATATTGTTAAGATATTATGAGTTCAAGCTTGGTCATGTTTAACTATTCTATCGGTCAGCTCATATAAAGGTTGCATATTCCTAAGAAAGTGGATTTGTATGGTAAAGTTATTTGTTATGAGTCTAGGGTCAGCTTTTTGGGTATTATTTTGGACTGGTAGACTACAACTACATAATTCTGTAGTCCATCTTAAATCTTAAACTCCTATAAAGTTATGACCCACTAACCTAATTCTATAGCATATCCATACACCATAAATTCTCTACCTTATCTCCTTACGCCACATCACCAGCTTCTCCTCTACCAGCCCCACCCACTATATTCTTTTAAGGTAGCAAATTAAAAGAATATGTTTTCTGTCAAATGTAATATTCTGCCCGACCATGTAGTACTCAGACTATGATAATTCACTCAACCTCTAGCCACCAAAAAATTCTTAGAATTAAGACAACGAACAATCACTTATCTATTTCTCAGCTATTAAATACATAAGAGTAGGACCAAATAGCAAACTCTAAGAAACTGGATAATCTCATGTGAATAGTTGTATTGTATGAAAATGTTGACACGTGAATGTCGTGCCAACACACTAATGTGAGGCCCGAGAGAACCGCAGACGAAGCAGGAGGCTCCGAGATTCTCAAGACCTCGAGGCAATGCCGATTAACCGGAAGCGTGCCAGCCAGTTTGACCTACAATTGACAAGGAGATAAACGAGATCAAATTATGGAACCTGCCAGTGTGATTCCAGACAGTTCCGAGATGTGTAACCAAATTGTAATCGATGAATAAGAAAAACTAATTAAAGAGTTAGCTCTATGCAATGTAATGATAAAGGGATAAAGATGTAAACAGAACAAACTATAAAGATGCATAATTTATGGTATATTTTACTTATCCAATCGTGTTTAATCAATATTAATTATGAGCAGATAGCATGCAAATAACACTATTAGATAGATAGATATAGCCGATAGCCGATATAGACAGACTACTCGTGTAAGCATAACTGGATCGGCTGAATAGCCAATACAGGGTCTATGAAGCAGGAATAAAATATGTTTAAAAGTAAACAAGCAGATCGACCAACCTAGATTGATCTCAAAAACCTATTTAAATCTAAGGCACTTTTACACCCATAACATGTAATGATCAAAACTAGATAGGGATTGATCGATAAAAGCATGATTCAAGTATCTAATAGATCTAAACATGATTTTGATAGAATAAGGCCAAATCTACTAATCTTAGACCGGGCAGTGATATTGTTACAATAAATAAATCATTATAAACAAACAATATCGGTAACTTAATAAATCTATTAGTTTGCCAAGCTAATAGTGCCGATAACTAGATCAATCACATAGATTTAGAGATTGGACAAGCCATTTCGGCCTAAACCGATGAGACAGATAAAAAAGATTACTTGCAATAAGAAGGAAGCCGCTCTTCACGTCAATCACAACCTATCTAACGTTCTTGCTGCAATATGCACAAATAAACAGGAAGCCGCTCTTCACATCAATCACAGCATATTTATGAATACTACGGGGTTTGACAATACTTACAAGCAAACAGGAAGCCTCTCTCCACGTCAATCATAGCCTGCTCGAAGGTCTCGTCGAGAATCTACATTACGTTACTCCTACTCCTACTTCTAAGGGTTTATGGCGTGATAGCCGGTTGTATATTAATCGTGATGATGAATATTACAATGGTTGAAGCATTATATTTATAGCCCAGACGAATAAGAGTTCTGATCTAAAACAACTAGAAACTAATAAACTATGATAAATATGATAACTTAGACTCCAATCTTTCCCTTCTGGTGAAATCCGACGCGTCTTTCCTTCTTGGCCGACCCGGATGCGGTCTCTTCCCAAATCTGTGTTTAGCCGATATGCCTGTCACGATGCCACTTCGGCTTTCTTTCCTTTCGGTCAACCGCTGCCACGTCAGCCTTGATTCGTCTAACACCTGGTCCCATTTACGATAATCATCTTACCAAATTCTGGTGTCAACAGAAGACGATAGAATTAGCAAGTCTTTTTGCAGACGTATCAACAATTATTAGTCCCCTGTTGTATAATTCTTTTGGCTACAAGTATTACTAGCAAATATGCAGTGCGTGCAACAGAAAAAACACACAAACATACCAAGTCCAATAAATAATTTGAAGTTTTTTTTTGCAAGGAATAAACAGTTAACCATGCCCTAAGACTTTCTAATAATTATTACTATCTATACCTGGTCAATTATCAGTATTTGCACATAAAATCCGATGCTCACAATATCCACGTGTAGACCATACCATGGCCTCGGCCCCTCCCTACGAGCTCTCTTGGTGCAATCATCACCCACTTGAATCTAGCATTGCGAGGAAGAAACGACACAAGCGCGGGCCTCTCACCGACAAGCGGTGCCCTAGAGCATGGCGGGATTTTTATTTAATTTTAATCCTTATTTAATCAATATTTTAAAAATAACCATACTCAAAAAATATTTGTACCTCATATCCGTTTTGGTCGTGCTAAGTTCTATGGCGCGACCAAACCATATTGTCGCGCCACATGCATTGGCGCGATCTTCTGGTCGCTGGTTCCGACGTGGAACAAAGTCTTGTCGCCCCAAATTATTTGGTGTGACAAGACTGAATTTTCCAAAAATTATAACTCCTCAATACAACGTCAGATGAAGATGATTTTTGTATAAAAATTATAGTTCTCGACAAGATCTACAACTCTCTAGTTTTGAGTTTTTTCATTTGAATAAGTTTAAAGGTTTAAAAAATTATGCAATTTTTGAACCTTTAAATTTCTTCAAATGAAAAAACTCAAAACTAGAGAGCTGTAGATCTTGTCGAGAGCTACAATTTTCATATAGAAATCATCTTTATCCGATATAGTATTGAGGAGTTATAATTTTTGGAAAATTCAGTCTTATCGTGCCAAATTGTTTGGCGCGACGAGACTGTGTTTCACGTCGGAACCGGCGACCAGAATGTCGTATTTGGCGCGACCAGAAGGTCGTATTTGGTCGCGCGACAATATGGTTTGGTCACGCCATAGAACTTGGCGCAACCAAAAGGGATATGAGGTGCAAATATTTTTTAGGTGCGGTTATTTTTAAAATATTAATTAAATAAGGATTAAAATTTAGAAAAAAAATCTGAGCAGGGCGTGCGTGAACCATCATCGTGGCGGCGGCGTCTCCTTATTTCACAAGCTGAAGGAAAATTTAGCGGTTTTGTTCATGGATGCCTGTCGGCCTCAGCACATTTTAAATGAAAATTAAAAACCGAACCAAACTGTTGGCTTTGAGGTCTACGGACTTCGGCCTCAGCTTTGGTTTTACTTCAAATGAAACCGATATACTAAGAAACTGATTACGATTCTTTTTCTAGTTCGGAGCCTGGTCGATTTCTATTCCTCTTTGGTTTCTCCTTTTTCGTATTGAGTCAGGAATAGGCAGAAACCTGACGGCATGCACAAGTTATTTCTACACAAAATTTATTTTTGTAGATACGCAAAAGTTGTATAGTATTCCTATACAGCAAATCAGCCCAAAATATGATCTTTATACTAAACTCCCCCGCCAAAGGCCCAACGACGCCCAGTAGCCCATATTCTCACCCGCCGGCCCAACGATGCCAGCTCCAACTCCTCTCTCCCCCACGCGTAGCAGTCACGGTCACGTGAGTCGAGAGGGAAGCTGCACGCAACTGCGTTTTCTCCCCAAACCGGCGTCCGAATGGCGGCAGCGCGGCACCTTGGTGGACGGCGGGCGGCGGCGGCGGCTGCACGGGCGCACTGCGCCATTGCGCCCGGAAGTCTGGGGCAGGACGGCAGCAGCCGGCAGCAGGCACCGCGGCTGCGCGGAACATGCCGGGCATCACCAGCACGCAGACGCAGCAGGCTAGCAGCGACCGCCGACCAGCGAGGACTGTTCTTGTAAGTTGAGAATTAGGTTTCGAATTTCCTATTCGATTTGTTAGGCATAGCAATTTGTCCCTAAATTACTCAGTCTAGTCTCTTGATTTCAGTTTAGGTCTCAAGTATGAAAGAAAAATTGTGGTAGATTTGAGAACTTTCTAGCAAAGGGAAGAAACAGTTAAAAGACGAGGTTGAGCCAAAATTCTTGAATATATGAAATCATAGTCAGTTATGTGTTACCTGTATATACTATGCGACATTATACATGTCAAATGCCTTTTGGTTTGGTTATCATTTTTTTTAACCCCTATACATTTTGAATTCCCAGCTCTAAAATCCTTAGCCCATAATTCATAATGGTTCAGGTATTCACCAAGCAATCATTCAGATTAAGGATCAGGCCCACCCCTCCTTCTTTATGCTGACAGCAGTTTGATGTGTTGGCATTTGGACAGTCAGGAATGACTTCATCTTCAAAGACATCCAACAATGTGTAGAATTGGCCAAAGAAATTTGCAGAAAGGAGATGAAGATCCTCTCCCTCAGGGCAAAGGCAAGGTTTACCCAAACTTTTGATCGATGGATCCAAAATCTGTTGTAATCTTTCTTTAGCTCTGCTTTTTGACTTTTTTTTGTTTCTTAAATTAAATTGTTGTACTGTGGCTCCTCTTTTAAATTTCAATAGCTGTGGGGGTTATGGCACCTAAAAGAAAAGGTCCTGAGCCGGCCACGGATAACTACCACTACAAGGTTGCTCTTCCTCGTCCATTGAGGCACACAGAACTCCTGTCTGCCTACTAATACCTCTAATACCTGCCCTCTCAAGTACTATGATAGCCACCTTGTCCTCCACGGTAGTTGCAGTTGGTGCACTTCTCTTCTTGCTCCTTGCAAAGTGTGCCTCATGCGCGGAACCAATGAGCTTTAACGCCTCCGATTTCACCGCCAATCCCAACTGGGAGGCTGCCAGGGCGACCTGGTATGGTGTGCCCACAGGCGCGGGCCCTTATGACAACGGTATGTATACATGAACGCTGGTGCATGCATGGTCACATTGTGCATATGCAGTGAATAGCGTTGTTTTGAACCGAGTCTGAACTACAGTGCGCCGCTGTGTGCCATCAATTGTATTATTTGTTCTGCATGCAGGTGGCGCCTGTGGATTCAAGAACGTGAACCTGCCACCATTTTCAGCAATGACATCGTGCGGCAACGAGCCCCTGTTCAAGGATGGCAAGGGCTGCGGCTCCTGCTACCAGGTATATATGTGGCTAGATTAATTGGTTAGACCAGGATCCTTTAATTTGGTGCCTTCGTTAATGGAAACGGAAAGCTAGAGCATAGTTTTTTCTTTTACTTTTGATGACTAATAACTAACCCTGTTCTCTTTTCCAGATACGATGCCAAAACCATCCTGCCTGCTCTGGCAACCCAGAGACGGTGATCATCACTGACATGAATTACTACCCCGTGGCCAAGTACCACTTCGATCTCAGCGGCACAGCTTTCGGTGCCATGGCCAAGCCCGGACGCAATGATGAGCTCCGCCATGCTGGCATCATCGATATCCAGTTCAAGAGGTGGGTAACACTGCACCGCTCATTGCACAGAACCACCACTGACCGGCTGATCAGCTGGAGGCCCTACGCCAAGAGAACCATATCTCGAGACCGTCTAGCTACATAATTTGCCGTGGAGCCCTTGTACTTTTGCTCAACCAACACTAACGAGAATGATCAGTTTAACTGGGCTCCATGCAGATTGAATTCGCACAATATTATTAGTACTTCCGCTTTGCAATTTGGCATTTGCTTGTGTTCCTGCCTGTGGACAAAGTGTTCTGAAGATAGCCTAATCCAAGCATATCACATGGTTTGGTCCTCTGTAGGGTGCCCTGCTACTACCCCGGGCAGAAGGTGACTTTCCACGTCGAGAAGGGCTCCAACCCTGTATACTTCGCGGTGCTCGTCGAGTTTGAAAACGGCGACGGCGACGTGGTGCAGGTGGACCTCATGGAGGCTAACTCTGGGTCATGGACACCGATGCGCGAGTCCTGGGGATCCATCTGGAGACTGGACTCCAGCCACCGCCTCACTGCGCCATTCTCCCTGCGCATCACCAATGAGTCCGGAAAGATGCTGGTGGCTAACCAAGTCATCCCGGCCAACTGGGTGCCCAACACCTACTACCGTTCCAACGTCCAGTATAATTTGCAAGACGCTGGTAGCTGGCCAGTGATTAGCGCTGGGATGCAAACATGTCCAAATTCTGTGTCATTGTGGTTGATTAGTTTGTTACTAGTATTGTATTGCTGCACGGGACGAGCCATTGAGGTGCCTCAGTCAGTTACTAGATAGTAGGTGCTGTGTTGGTGCGCAGCTTCATTCAGAGATTTGAAGACTGGGAAGTGGAGGAAGCAAAGTTAATTTGCGTATGCTTTCCCGCCCATTGCCAATGCATGTACCAGTGCGATTAATAAGATTATGATTATTAATATTAATAGTATTTTGTGTGCCATATTGTATACTACCTCTCTGCTTCGTTCGGTATCTCGTTTGTTTCAGTCATGCTTTTGCGATGGTTGTTTCACTCATGTTTATGCAGCCGACTTGAATCAACTTTTCCGAAAGTATGAGGGCTATATAGTTTTATAAATACGTGAACTATATCAGTTATACCTCGTACGTTACCTTTGATCCTAGACTTTTGATTATTTATTTTATCCATTTTCTGATTCCTAAACTCCCATTATTAATTATTCTTATTCCTTTGTTGCTTATGGTGAGTGTTTATCAGCCAAAAGTGACTGCAGTTAAAAAAACTTCTCTCAAGGCCCCGCGTCGCTCTCCTCTTCAGGGGCGACTCGGGCGGCACAGCAACGCCGCCGCCGGTAGCCCCCTCCCTCATGCGTCCTCAGCCCGGCCGCCGCCAGAGCTCGACGCCATGGGTTCGGCGTGGAGCAAGGAAGGTGGCGGCTGGGATTTCTCGTCTCTCGCGCGCAGGGTGGAGCTCCTGGTCGGCAGCGATGAGTGTCGGCGGTCGACGGCGCTCCTCCAGCCAAACGAGGCCAGATCCGGTGCCCTGTGGCTCGGATCTCTCTCCTCCGGGCATGGCCGGGTCGCGGGTGGAGTGGAGCCGCCTTTGGTGGGTGGCCATGGCGGGTCCGTCTCGCCGGGGCGTGCTGCTCTGGCTCCCTTCTCCGGGTCCGGCGGCCCATGGCTGCGACAGCGGCTGCAACGCCGGCCTGGGCGCCGGGGTGGAGCCAGGAAGTGGGCTTCACCCTCTGCGCGGTGGTTGGCGTCGCTAGGCCGGGCCTCCTCCCCTCTCCTCCTGGTGTCTGGCCCTCCTGGATCTGGGCCGGCCGCTGGGAGATGGTGTCCGGGGGGTTGCTGCTCGGTGGCGGTGGGGTGATATGGCGGTGTGGTGGTGGTGGCGGCAGGTGGCCGGTTTGGCCGTCCTCCTGCGGCTCCCCCCGCACCGGGCCGCTACTGGCGACCGACGGCTTCTGGCCGGCCTTGGCTGGCTGGCAGTCCCTGGGGTGGGGGTGTCCGGTGGTGTGGGAGCGGCTTCTTCGGCAGCGCCGTGATGGCGGGGCCGGCTGTGGTCCGGATGAGTCTGCGGTGCCATGGCGGCGCTGCCGACGGTGTCCGGCCTGGTGTTGGCTGCTCTTCTCCGTCAGGCGTCGCGGGGCTGTTGCCCTTTCGGGTGTGGGGGCGGCGGAGGGGCTCCCTCCCCCTCTGCTCTCCCTCGCCTCCTCTTCTTGGTGACCGTCTCGTGGCGGTGGCTGGGGTTGTGTCGGCGTTGGGGGGCGGTCTTCGTCTACGCCGTCCTCCCCTCATGCCTCCGACCGCCGTCGTGGGGAGGTCGTTTTGGAGACAGAGGCCACGGCGTCCGCGGGGGTGTTGGTCCGGGGCTTCGCTCCAGATCCGACATCTTCGAGGGGTGGTGGTGCCTGCGGCGGGAGCTCGGCCGGTTGCGGTGGCCGGCGGCGGCTACGGTTTGTCGGCGAGCGGTGGGTGGAGGTTCACGGTGGTGGAGGGCTGGTGTTCGGCAAGGGACTTGACTTGGTGCTGGCGCAGCTTGCGGCTTCTCACGTGGCCGGCGCGTCTACTCTGGTGAGACCTCTTCTGATGGCTGGCAGCGACGTCTTGGTGGCTGGTAGGGACCTGAGCTTCTTGTTCGAGTCGGTGCTGGGGTTGTTTTGGGCGTAAACCTGGCGACGGCGACACTCGTGGGTGTTGTTCCCCTGTTGAGGGCGTCGCGCCCTTAGAACTTTCCTTGGGTGAGAACCCAGTCCTGTTGGACGGACGATGGCGGCGCTTGGGCGTCGTAACCTTCTTGAAGGCGTCGTTGTGGAATTCGACTCGGCCGGGTTGTTTTGGGCAGTGCTTCTTCGTCGTCTCCGTTAACGTGTTCGCGGTTGGTGCCGGTGGCGGTTTAGGCTTAGTTTGTTTTAGTTGCTTAGCTTTTAGGTTTTGTTCGTTTCTGTTGAGCTGGCGTCAGTAGTGGAGCTCCCAGTGGTTTAAAGTCGGACGCTCGTATCGATGATCCAATCCGACCGAGTTCTTTTAGAGGCTTGCTGTCGATGTCCCAATCCGACCAAGCACGGAGCTGAGTTGAGTTGACTTGGCGCTTTTGTGCGCAAGTTGAGTTGTAATTTGGTACCTATGTGTGCATTGGAGTAGGGTACCCTACAATTTGTATGGTTTTTCTGGCCCGGTTTCCAGTCAAAAAACTGGGCTGGCGCTTGTCTTTTCTTTTCTTTTCTTCGTCTAATAGAAATCCCGGCAAAACTTTTGCCGGCCTTTCAAAAAAAAAGTGTTTATCAGCCAGAGGCTGGAGCCTAAACTACAATGAAAAAAAATTGCTTGTGCGTGAAAACCTCTTGCAGAGGCCAAAGTAGCTAGAAAAGTTTCCTTCACCTGAAAAACTCCTATTATTCAGTCTCCATTTGCCAAGGGTGCACTACACGAACCTGATCCTGACTTGCTAACAAAGTAACAAGGGTAGGAATCGAGAAAATTAAATCTCTCGTGGGACTTTTGGAATAAAATGATTGAGATTTGGAGGACAAATGAAGGGCGGCGTTTCAGTACAAATCACCGGTTCCTGGGCCGACTTATTAGCATAGACAAACTTTTTCTGGACTGTATAAACTGATTGCAGCGAGCTTTATCAATGCACAGCGAAGTTTGTTTTTCTTTCACGCTGCCTTTTCTTCTGACGATGGCACACTCCATTCCCGTGAATTTGGCAATCCTGAAAAGGAGCATCATCATAATTCCTGCAACGGACAAATCTTACCAGTGCTTAATTAGAATCAAGTGTGGCCGTAGGTTCAACGGAAAGGATATGCTAATCCTGGCTCCTTCCTACACAAGTCCCTTTCCATCCAAAGCACCGAGGCCTCGCACCGGATTCCCGGGGCCCGCGAGATGGCCCTCGCGCTCTCACACAGCCCGACACCCGTTGCATTGCCTTTGTTGGGCCGAGATGAGGCTTCCAGCGCCTCTCGCAGTGTCTAATGTCTTGCGGTCGCGAGCGGCCCGGTAGCTTGTGGAAGCGATAGGCCTTTTGTCATTGTGGCCATAAAAAGGCGCCGGGGCCTGCGGACAACCGGCCTGTTCGTTTGGTCGTTTCTGGCTGGCTGATTCTCGGTGGTGCTGGTTCGTTGTAAGAGAAAAACACTGTTGAATCGCTGGCTAATAGGTACTGATAGTCCAAACAAACGGGACGAAACAGCGGCCTCCGAAACAATCTGGCGCACGTTCGGGGTCAAACTCGACTTTTGCTGCACGTTTACCGGGTGCTGCTTGGTGCTAGCTGCATCCGTTTGGCGGTGCACGTTTACCGGTCAAACTCGACTTTTGCCGCCAAGTGCGCTGCCAGTCTGATACGTCCAGCTGTACTGTACCGTACTAGCAGAACGATCGCTGATGATAAGCAAAGCCGCAAAGGACGAAGGACGCCAGGCACATGCCCAGGACTCGGGCATGAAGATGAGGAAAAGAGGAGGCAACATCACGTTCTCCCATGCTTGCAGTTGCTGCCTTCCAGTTCCAGCACCCTCTTGTCAATTTGCAAATGGCATGGAGAAGGACGACTACAGATAGAAAACCACGTGCAATCGGTGGGCGAGACTAGCTGCACAACACAGGCATGGTACGTAAGACAACGCCCGGTTCTGCTGGCTTCCGAGCTTATACGCTACGCATCGTCGATAGACATCACACGGATAGAGAAAATAATGGTCGCCATCTCCTTTAATCTCCGTATGTAAGAGCAACTTCAAAAGATTAGCTAAAAGTGTTTTTAGAATTCCAGCAAAAAACTGAACTACTCTAAACGTTCTCTATATTCATCATCTAGCCTTTTCTGTATGTTCATCTCAACTCTTCATCTAGCCTTTTACATATTCATCATCTAGCCTTTTTGGATCATCACCTAGCCTAGGACTTTCACTACCGCCGAGCGTTCAGTAGCCCTCTAGTCCGGGTTCACGATACGGTACTAAACTTATGCACACTAGCTTCAGCTACAGTACCGTGGATTCAGAGTTCGCCGAACCAGCTTAAATAGTCAGGCCAAGGACGCGTAGTAACCTTCGGTTAACCGTTTTGAGCGAAGCGAGGACGAAAGCTCAAGCAGGTTGCTACGTAGGTGTGACATGCCCCTCGGTAGAGTGGGTCTGAACCGTGTGCCGGGTCTGGGGTGTTACAAATGGTATCGGAGCCAACTCTCGCGGTTTCACA
Source organism: Cymbopogon citratus (assembly GCA_031170775.1). Taxonomy (NCBI): domain Eukaryota; kingdom Viridiplantae; phylum Streptophyta; class Magnoliopsida; order Poales; family Poaceae; genus Cymbopogon; species Cymbopogon citratus. Next base: position 17,228 of record DXKC01006622.1, read on the forward strand.
GACGTATGGATCGGGAGCTCGGACAAGTTGCGTATGGCTCCGTAGAGGGCATTACACTTGGGCCCGGGAGCTGGTAATGCGAACGTGGCCAAGAGAGTCGGTCCTGGACATTTATCCTATACGGGTAAGCTGGTTCGACGAGGACGTCGAATCCTTTGAGGGTGGGTGGATGTGAAACCCAGCCCACTGGCCAAGATGGGCCAGGCCAATTTCGCGTTACTTTAGCAGTACGGGAATTGGAGCAAGAAAACTTAATACCACATTGGAACTTCAAGGAGAAGTCGGCCAGCTTAAAAGCCTGGGCCTGGGAGGCTATTAACTCCGGATCAATCCTTTTACGCGAAGTGAGGACGAAAGCGCAAAAGAGTTAATTAGCAGGTCTGGTCCATTCAACGTGTAGAGTGGGCTTTAGCCATTCCGGGCCGGGGCGTTACGGTCATCTTCTCTATGGCCTTAGCTTGTTCAAAGGACGTTTTAGACGCAAAATCGTGATTGTATACTCAGTCTGCGCCTTGCATCACCAAGAATCATATCTAGGGTGTGAATGCGTGATGTGTACTAGCCTAAAAAATGCTCTCTTAGCTTTTTTGAAAAGGTTAAAAACTTCTCTCCTAGACCTTATTTGGATGTAGCCATATTTGTATAAATCCACGTTGTTGGAGTGGAATGTAGTGGATTTTGAACTAAATTGCACTCCAGTCTATCTTAACACATCTGGATTGACATAAATACGACTACATTCATCAAGGCTTTAATGGAAGAACTTATAGAATGACTCATATAGCATATTTGGGGAAAAAACTGCTGCCGTACGTCAACGTGTATGGCAGCCTACAGCCACTGCCATCCCATGTTCAGCTCAGCTAACATCAAAGCCAGATCGACCGGGAGCGGGAGGGGGGCACTGTGCTTTGCGTCCGCACTGATTTCCGGCTGAACAGGCTCAAGTCTCCTGCCCGGGCCGTTGTGGCAGCGACACGATCGATGTTTTCCCCGTGTCACAAAATATAATTGAATGCGCGCTCTCTCTCTCTCTCTCTCTCTGTTAGATAAACAATAATCCTGAAATCAAGTACAAATCGAAGTTGACGAGATGCAAGTCTCCGATCTGACACTAATGTAATCCACCAAAAATCATAGAATACATGGTGGCCGATAAACTGAACATGCTCAATAATCGAGGTCGAGGGTAAGATGTTTAAGGCATCGATGAGAAAGTCAGCCGCGCAGTTGTAGTTGTGTTTCTCTCTCATGGTCTTCGGTTAACAGCGACTCTGCATTCACATTTCCATGTGGAAGTTGTAACTACTTACCACCATATATATAGTGCCACACTAAGACAATTTACACATGTATAACAACCACTAGACAAATTTATATGGTATTTTAACTACAACCAAATGAATTTAGGCCGCTGGCACATGCTAGTGAGGAAATGATTTTCAGGAGCTTTTTTTTAAAAAAAAAACTAACACTAAGCCATCAGTAGCAAAAGATGCAGCTTTTTAGTAATTTGTTATCAACCCATGTTTTGTTTCTTGTTCTCTAAGTTGCCCAGCCAATAGCCGCTCGGCCAACTGTATGGAAGGGATGATACATTTGAAGCATCTTTTTTTTTTTCGAAACTGAAGCATCTATTATAGTTTATTTCCATGATTCGGAGATTGAAGTCGAGGCCGGTGGTCATCAACCTACAGTTGGTTTTCAGTTGCTTGCGAGCGAACGAATCTCGATCTTGATTGCT
>DXKC01006629.1:0-10723 GCA_031170775.1 Cymbopogon citratus
CAAAAACACACTTGTACTCCATTATTTAATTTATTGAACTTTGAAGTTTCCGCCATCGGTGATATAAGACCGGAGAAACAGTGTACATTATCGCACACAATTTTGACGTGTTGAATGTCGATATTGACAAGCAGAAAAGGACACTCGGTGCACACCATTTTGGATTTGACATACTCTGCTTTCCATCCTGAGACAATCATCTCTCTTTTTACTGCCTACTACAGTTAGCTCCGGTCCAGACTAGTCATCTTCTTCACTATCATCCCAGAAAAGCTTCTAGTCCTTTTAACTGACCTCAGGACAGTACTCAGGTCCAAACCATACTTCTGCACCATTGTAGGAGTCCACATTTTCCACAAATCTAACCATGAGACTAGTATATGCGCATTATTATTTATTTTGCATTGAGTCGATGTTGACAACGACAAAAACAATAAGGGACCGCTTGCTCCACTGCAGAGCAATCGTTTGATTGATCGCGGCCTACTATCAACCGCATTACAGAAATGGCCTGGCCCCCACATTTGAGCTATTACCATCCACATCTTGCCACTCAGCTAGTTAACTTTGCTGTCATGTCCAAAATTAGGCGGATCACTCAGCTTGTTTTAATGGCTTCCTCTGTTTCTCTCCCCCAACCCAAATTCATCACAATTTCACATGGATCCCTCAATTTACAGAAAGATTCGGCTCAAGGTTATGTCCATTTCAAAAGAGATAAATTCAATTGAATTAAATGAGTAGTACCTCAGGTCAACAATGTTTTATAATAATATAAATATTGGGTCACATAAAAAAATGGATTTTATGCAGAAAGTATTCCAATGACGTTTTACCATTGAAAGTACTGAAAGAAAAAAAAAGCAACTTTCAAAGAGTACATTATTGCGTACCAATAGTATGATGTCCAAACAGTCAAGCTGAAATAAAGATCCCACAACCATATGTACCTAAATCATGGGTTTGCTAATTGCTATCATGTACAAGTGCTACAACAAAGACCAACAACATGTTGCATGTGGACTCTGCTCCCATGTATGGATGCCCATACCTGTTTCAATTTCTTGCCGTGTCAAATTCCAGAAAAATAACAGTTTTAACCAACCGAAGTTACTGCAAAAATTGGGATCGAACCATTTTAGCATCAAATATATTCCAACAAGGATTTATGACTGTTGATTTAAATTTAAGGACTACAATAAGTTTAATAAACTGATTGTAAATTGGATATATGGTTTAGAGAATTAGCATTTGAGCTTGCTTGTATTAGGCTTTGATAATTTTTGGTAGTTGATGTCAGAATATTCAAAAGGTTGCTTTGTAAGCCACTGACTTCTATTACCCAAAAAAAAAACAGATCAAAAGTATGTCGCCTAACGTTTCATGCGTAGAAGTTAGAAAAGGACCTTTTCTGTGTGTTGTTTTCATACCCAGTCCGTTTGGTTTCAGGCTTTCTTCCAAAGGTGGTGGGCAGAGAAAAGCCCCACAATCCAGGCCATAGTCCACAAACTTGTTGATTCCGGTCAGCTAGAGTTCATGTATGGAATGTGATTGACCTTATCCCCTTTGATCATGGCTTCAGATTTTTTTTTTCAAAATTTTCTTAGTGGATATTTTTTTCAGAAATGGTGGGTGGTGTATGCATGATGAAGCTGCTGTGCATTACATTGACATGATTGATCAGACCACACTTGGTCACCGGATGATCAAGAAACAGTTCAATAAGACTCCAAGAGCTGGCTGGCAAATTGATCCTTTTGGTCATTCTGCAGTTCAGGCTTATTTACTTGGAGCAGAGGTACTGTAAACACCACATTTACAATGATATTAAAGTTCCAGAAGGAACTACTAATTTAGTTATTTTAGGAACAAATGTCGTAGTATAAATTTCTACTTCATAGTCTCACTGAATAGAAGACTTAAGTCTCTGGTCTCACTGAATAGAAGACTTAAGTCTCTGAAAGCATTATAACTGCATTGTTTTAGATTTTTTTTTTCCATGTAACATTTGTTTGCTGCATTTGTAGCTTGGTTTTGATTCTGTACATTTCGCAAGAATCGATTACCAAGACAGGGCAACCCGGAAAGCAGATAAAGGCCTAGAGGTTATATGGCGTGGCTCAAGAACTTTTGGTTCATCTTCACAGGTTCCTTTTATCCCTGTCTTACAAATATATCTCATCATATACAATTCATTAGCATTAAGTCTTACAATTGTTTGACTTCTATAAGATTCATGTAATTGTATATTAAATTGCAGATCTTCACGAATGCCTTTCCTGTCCATTATAGCCCACCAGATGGCTTTGGCTTCGAAGTTTTGGATGAAAATATCATACCTGTTCAGGTACATATCTATACATACATAATTAATTTCATACTACCGAATGATTTTAATTCAACCTTACATTTATTTATATTATGTGCAACTATTTCTAGGATGACCTGTCACTGTTTGACTATAATGTACAAGAACGTGTAAATGATTTTGTTGCTGCAGCCTTAGCACAGGTAAATCTCCAGTTTTTTTACGATACCTCTCAGTAGATTTCAAGTATCGTTTCTAACTGAAACATGCAACTCACTTTTTGAAATGTTTTGGCAATCAGACAAATGTTACACGTACAGACCACATAATGTGGACCATGGGGGATGATTTTAACTATCAATATGCTGAATCCTGGTTCCAGAATATGGACAAACTTATCCAACACGTGAACAAGGTATTGCAAATTTTATCCTCCAATGTGAAGTTTCGATATGGTTTACCTGTTCAGCACTAATTATTGGCATCTTCTAACAGTATTGCACTGCTAAAATTATACTTTAATCTTCAAAAGAGTTAAATCAAAGTTTTTAGCGACCTGTGTGGCGAACCTGCTTTTCAGGACGTCCACTGTGGTGATTTCACTTCAACTGATGACATGACAGGCATGCAGGATTGACCAGACCGAACCCCATTCAACAAGATAATAATGCATACATATTTGTAGTTTTTTGATATCTACCAATGTGATTTTCAGTGTATATCATTTACATGCCTGCTGTGGTTAAGTGTTATCTCTAATGAATTGGAAAAGTAAGATAATAATGTTCTGAACCCTGCAGGATGGCAGAGTGCATGCATTGTATTCAACTCCGTCTATCTACACAGATGCTAAACATGCATCAGATGAATCTTGGCCAGTAAAATACGATGATTATTTCCCGTGAGTTCTCAGACCACAAGTATAACATGGAATATTTATGCTAAAGAAAATATTCATTTTGCTCTTGTTGTACTGCAAATTGCAGGTATGCTGATTCAACAAATGCATATTGGACTGGGTATTTTACAAGCCGTCCAACTTTCAAGCGATATGTTCGAGTACACAGTGGATACTACTTGGTATTATATTCAAACTGCTCTACATGAATCATGTTGTTATCTACACCATGTATATTAATAAGTTCTTGAATAACCTTGGAAAAATAAATGTATTTCCTGACAGGCTGCACGTCAAATAGAATTTTTGGTGGACGGTAGTTCCTTAGGATTGTTCACTTCTAGCTTGGAAGATGCAATGGGAATTGCCCAGCATCACGATGCAGTCTCAGGTACTGCAAAACAGCACACAACTGATGACTACTCGAAACGGCTTGCGCTTGGAGCATCAAAGGTTCACAATTTTCCTTGTTGAAAGCTTTCAGTTACAATGCCCTTCTGTTTGCTAAAGAAATGTTGATGTATTACCTTCTCTGTCGTTCAGGTTGAAAAAGGTGTAAACACTGCTCTAACTTGTCTGACCACCTCCAACGGAACACGTGTATCCTCTGCAGTACAATTTAGTCAGGTAAGCAAATGTACTCTTTAATTATTTTCCTTGCATTCTTTTAGATATTGTTTTAAATATGTTTCTTCCATATATATCTTTTCCCAAGGATATTAATTTTCTTATCAAAAGGACACAAGTGTCTTGCTTATTGATTCAAATTTTACTTTGATTTGTTGGTAATACAACACCTATTGTTTTGTGCTATATAAACTCCTTATAAATGTTCCAAGTTTCTCATGTCCTTGAAGATATTAACCTAATCAAACTGTCTCTCTTGTTGATTGAATTTTTAGTGTCCACTTCTCAATATAAGCTACTGCCCTTCGACTGAGGAAGCAATTTCAGCAACAAAGCGTTTAGTAAGTACCATCTGTTTTGTCATTTTATATACCGATTAATATTTGTGATATTGACATGATTTGTTGTAGGTTGTAGTTGCTTACAATCCTCTTGGATGGGAACGCAGTGACTTCATAAGGGTTCCTGTAAGTGATTGAAAACTTCACTCAAAATTTCTTCAGATATTTCAGATACCCATTAAGAGAATATTTATCAAGGCACATGGCCATTTTATAAAGGTCTTATTTTTAAAAATACTAGGATAAAATTTGTCAGTGTAGCATGCATCTTGTTTCAGCTCATAGCCTCTTGAACATCTCTATTTTTATTGTTACATATTCTTTTAACATTTTCAGGTCAATGATCAAAACCTAATTGTAAAAAGCTCTGATGGAAATATTGTTGAGTCACAATTAGTTGAGGTTGATAATGTGACAAGCAATTTAAGAAAGTTTTATGTGAAGGCTAATCTTGGAATCACAACAGACAAGGCCCCTAAGTATTGGCTAACATTTCAAGCTTCTGTGCCACCAATGGGCTGGAATTCTTATTGCATTTCAAAATCAACCGGAGCAGGTGAATAGCATCATTTTATTGTTTGTTTGGAATAAACTGCAACATTCATAGACCATTAGCAAATACTATTTCAATTTTTTTTCACTAGCAAGTACTATGATTGTTGAAGCTTGAAACTGCTTTATCAATAGCAGAGATACTATATTCTTGATTATGACCTCAAAATCATGGACAGAAAAACATTATTTCGGATATTTTCAACAACTTTACACTACTCAATAAAATAAAATGAAAAAAAAACTTAATGGCACTTGAAACTTCAATATAACTATTGTTGATATTAATATCTGATTAAACTGGTGAATTTTGATCATTTCTATGTTTACTAACTTTTGTCCAGGATACAACAGTACTCATCATGTCTCAACCATGGGTTCTCCAAGTAACAGCATGATTGAAGTTGGACCAGGACCTCTAAAGATGTTGTTTTCATCAGCATCTGGACAACTCAACAGGATATCCAATTCTATCTCAGGAGTGAGTCTCAGAATAAAATCTGTTCCTTTTAAATCATTTGATAACATTTCACAGTAGATCTGTCGACATAAATAAATCAAAAGTGCCATTTCTCATAAGTGTTTGTTAACCAGTTTCCCAATTACGAAGGTTCATCAATAATCCATTATTTTATTGTTTAATGTATTCGACTTTGAATTTATTATGCACTTGCACTAGTTGGCATAAGATTCTGATGTAACAGTACTCAGTTCCAAATTGTAAGTCATTTTGACTTTTCTAGGTACATAGTTTTTGCTATGCACCTTGATAACACTATTTAGATACATAGAAAACTACACATCTAGAAAAGCTAAAGACTTCAAATTTTGAATGGATAGAGTACTTATTCTGCTACTTATACTCCTATTTGTGGTTTATCTACCTATATCATCCAAGGATGATAACATGCATCCAATTTTTATTTTCATGATATTTATTCAGTTGCACAATATTCATGATGTAAGCATCATAGGAGGTTGCACAGTATTAGTCATGTACACTATTAGATATAGTCATATATACAGAGCTATCTTTCTATAGAAGGGTGCAATTATAATAGGGTTCTCAAAATTATTACTCAAATTTATGGTTTTGCTATGTGTGGCGGATTAGTATTTTCAAACATAAGTAGTAGTGTGGAGTTTGTTTATTACCTAAACATTGCTTCCATTTTTCTATGGGAAGCATACATTTATTCTTTGATAATTTGATTCAGGTGGATTTACCAGTTCAACAAAGCTTTCTTTGGTATAGATCAAGTGAGGGTGATGCCTCAGATTCACAGGTTTAACTAAGGACCTAGTTTTTGGTTTTCCTCAGTTAAAAGGAAACATGGACACATATTTGGTAGTTTTAATGTTTGTGTTTTATGCTAGGCATCTGGAGTTTATATATTTCGACCAGATGGTAATACACCAACTACAGTTTCATCCTCGGTAATACCATACAGACTATCTGAATTCTTTATAATCCGCTTAATGGACCTATTTCTCTATGGCAACCCGTAAAAGATCTAAAATATTACATTGGACTAGTCAAATACAACTTCAAAATACTTGTTTGCATGTCAGTTAACTGATTCATTTTAACTCCTTTTAGGTGCCACTGAAAGTTATCCGTGGACCACTGGTTGATGAAGTGCATCAACAATTCAGCTCATGGATTTATCAGGTCAGATCCTATGCAATATTAGAGCGAAATTGTATTTTAGTGCAATGTGCCTTAGATGATTGTTGCTTAACATAAGAAGCTTTTGTTGGTATATACTACGAACATACAAGAAAAAGGTTGTTTAAAGTATAACTCTATATAGTATTAGCTCAACTCTGTCTATTAAAATTAATAAATCAATAGACAGTCCATTTGAAAAATGTTCTCTAGAAGATAGCTATAGTATAAGCCATCCCTATTATGTGAGTCATAAGAGGAAAAACATGGAGTTGGAATTTTCTTTTAAGCATTAGATTGTACAACCCTATTGCAGGCAATGTAAATCCTGTCACTTTTATCACATTACACATTTTAATTATATGTTTTTAGTTACCAATTATACTGTTTTTGTTCTTTCTATCCTTACCTCAGTACTAGAAGAATGAGTTATTTCTAACATCCAAACTTTTGACTAAGTTGTGGATTTGAAGTATGTACATAGCATCATTCCGTGGGAAGTGGCTGTCAATGCATCATTTGAACATACTTGAAATCTACAAGAACATTCTTCATTGGTCCACTTATACGCTCTGAATTCAAATATGTACATCAACACTTATTTGAGAAGTGAACTTGTAATTAGTGTTCCTTTGTATAGATTACACGACTCTACAAGAACAAGGAGCATGCTGAAGTTGAATACACGGTAAATACCTAATTTCATTGGAAAAAAATGATGTGTGCACTACTTTTGGACAATATAATATTCCATGTGATGGAAGCATATTTCAGGGCATCTGCTATTTAAAATCAACTAACTATCTGGTTGCTCTCATTTATCACAAAGATTGGGCCAATCCCTGTCGACGATGATGTAGGGAAGGAAGTCATCACACGGCTGACAGCAAATATGGCCACAAACAGTACATTTTATACAGACTCCAATGGAAGGGATTTCCTCAAAAGGGTACTAATCTTTACAATTTATACTTTAGATATTTGCTATTGTTGCTTGTTCATAAAAAGCATACCATTGTAGAGTATACTACTCCTTCTATTCAAATTACAAGTTATGTTGGCTTTTTTAGATTCATAGATTTTGCTATGTGTCTGGACGTAACAAATATATCTAGGCAGGGGGGGCGGATCTACGGCCTGTGCTGCCCGAGCTGCAGCATGGGGCGAGTCTGGTTTGTCTTAAGCAATACTCTATAGTACTTAATCTTATCGAGTCAAAATCTTAAGCTTATTGTGTCAAAATCTGATACAATTACAGCTAATCTAGCATCTCAACACTAGTTCAGCCCTGGGCGAAGAGGATTTCTGGCTCCGCCCAGGGCCGGCCCTGAGATTTTTGGGGCTCGGGGCGAAACCGAAATCCGGGGCCCTTTACGGACATAATGAGAGTGGTAGTACTTATTATATGTAAAAATTGCATATACAAAGTTAATGATAAACACATAATTTCATATGCAAAAGCAACATAATATCGTCCCTTCTGGTGGAATCTGCACACCTGGGTTTGAGTCTTGGGCTTGGCATGGGTGCTCCTATTTTTTGGATTTGTTTCGGGATTTTCCGGCGTTATGTTTTATGTGGTAAGCGACGTTCAACAACGAGGCGCCAGTAGTGACTGCAGGAATCTCCAGATCTGCCGACTTAGTCATTCAGATGCTGATAGGAGTAGAGTTTACGTACGTGTGTTTATAAGGGTAAGTGTGCATGCGTGTATTGCTACACTTGTACTGTGTAATTCTAAAAAAATTAGAGAAACAATTAGCTGAAACAATTAACACCAATCTGATAATTCACATTCACTTAAATCTGCAATTAGATCTTTTTAGTTGCACCCTAATTTTAATTAAGCACGAGCAAAGAATCAACGATTACGTTCAATTCCAAAGCATATAGTAGGCCAGAGGACCTACAAACCTATTCTGATCATAAATCGCCGGCACTAGCATCAGTTTGTGGACTGTACCAAGATCATACTCATACGCACAAGGAGACGAAGCAGCACAGCATCGGAGACAGCTGAAGCTTGCTACTCGTATCTCTCGCCAGCACTAGCAGGTAGCAGCAGAAGCTTTGCTACTTGTGTCTCTACTCTGTATACCTGTGTTGTGTACATACCTAGGGTGGGGCCCCTTGGAGTTGGGGGCCCGAGGCGACCGCCCCACTTGCCCGCCCCCAAGGCCGGCGCTGGCTCCGCCCGTGTATCTAGGTGCATACCATGAATCTATAAAAGTCCAAATGACTTATAATTTGGAATGGGGTATTAAACAAATCATTCCCATCTTTCTTATATGTACCTGAATGGGCCTTTTAGGTGAATATTGGAGCCTATCTGAAATATTTGTCTATTCTCCTTTTACCTTCAGATTCATAGAGACTTTCATTTGCAGGTGAGAAACTACAGGGAAGACTGGAATCTTCAAGTGACTCAACCAGTTGCAGGAAATTACTATCCGGTAAGTAAAAGTTCACATAAACAGAGTGAAGTCATCTGCAGGTTGCCACTACCCTCATAAGTCATTGCATGATTGCCATGAGCAATATTATTGGCGATAGTGTACTGTTTATCCGTGTGTTTCGTGCTGTTGTTGATAATACCTGAGCCAATTGTAGCATTTACATACCTTTTCATGGTTGTAGCATTTACATACCTTTTCATGGTCTTGGACCAGTGTGGCCACCCTTATATAAGGAAAGGGTGATTTATTTTGGGCCTATAATGACTTCTCAAATAAGCCCATTCCAGTAATCCCACTATGCAGTAGATTTAGACCACGGTTAGGCTAGGCTTGGGCTTTGGACGGCCCACTCGTGACTTTAACATTTACAAATAATTTAAATTATGTTTAGGACTAGACCAAATTTTTTGGGGCTTATCTTTGATCATTCCCGTCCAAAAAAGTTTTACGGGAAATTAGGCCAAAATTGCTCAAGTGGATATAGAATTAGGTTTCTAACTTTTAGCCCAATTAAATCGGCGTTTTTGTGTAAAGAAAGACAATAGTTTCTAAACATCATGATTCTATCTTTTTTATTACTAGCAAAAATGCCCGTGCATTGCCACGGGTCTGACTAAAATTATGAGAAATGTGATATCCTCATCAAAATAATGTTTCATCCAAATATCATACACCAAAAAGCAAAATCATAAAGATGAACATAATAAATCAGGTTTTGTCCAAGAAAATCATCAACGATACAACTTTAAACAAATCATTACGACTGGGGGACTGGCCCTCAAAAAGCATCTTCTGAGATAAAAGTTCAACATATTAGCTTAATAACCATATGAAAATGCATCTTGAACTATATAGACTCAAACAAAACAACAGTCATCTCCAAGAACCCTCAGTTTAAATTCACGTTAGATTCATGATTTTTACTCAGCTGGGATCATGCAGTCTCTGGGACAAAAAAAAGCTTATCTAGGCTACCTTGCCTTTATAGAGACTCCAAAAAACTGAATACTTCTCCAGGTTAACCTCATATCATCGCTGACGACGAGAACACATCCTGGTATCAACTAATGCAACAAATACGTCCTAGTATCATCTTTCATGTTCCTTTTCTTTCATCCGTTGCATAGTGGTCAATCAACAATTTGCATGCCTCACATAGAAGTTCTCTTAGGCATTTCATCAAACAGCCTCCCTGCACCCTCCAAATCTGTAAACTTCAAATAACCATCAAGCATCAGTACTCATCCACCCATTCACAAATCAGAATACCATTTGCCTTGGGGGATAGAAAAACATGACCATAAGGACTCATTCAGCAAGGCCACATGAAGTATTGAGGTGGATACTGGAGTCATCAAAATCAAAATTAACTTGTGTTGAGATGACTTGTTTCCCCTGAGAACAAGAACAAGCAGACTCTTCCCAGGTGGATGTTGAACGGACAATTTACCGTGGAACCTGAACTCCTGTAGTATCATTGGTTAATCACTTTGAACACATTTAACAATGACAATAGCTTAGGTGACACAAAGAATTGGCACCATCTTACCTGCCGGCTGCTGCACGCCGGACTTCACTGAGCAGCCAAACTTAACAGAAAGCAAAGGGGACTCTTCCCAGTATGTATCAGACCAGACCGAAATCATACCCATTGAATATCCAACCCCGATTTCAAGTCTTGATCAACTAAAACAACGATTTTTGCTGGGATGGGCGAGCAGCAGCGATGGCCACCACAACCAAACCAGCGGCAAAGGCAACCAGACCGGCGGCCAGCCGCCACCCCCGCCGTAGCCTCGCTGCAGTGACCGCCGTCGGCTGCCGTGGAGCCCGGCCAGGGCCAGCCGGATATGGCCATGAGGCCACGGATTC
>DXKC01006630.1:0-11925 GCA_031170775.1 Cymbopogon citratus
GCGCGCTCCAATGGCGGCTTCCACCTTCCTCGTCGCCCCGGCGCACGCGCCGCCGCTGGTGCGGCCCCGCGTCGTCCCTCCTCCTCCCCCGACCTGCCGCTGCCCCGCTCCGCGCGGGGGACTCGCCCTGCGCCCGCAGGCTTGCGCTCCACGCCGCCGCTGCAACCCGGCGGCGATCCGCCCGGTGAGCCTGCTTCTCTCTCTGTCTCCCGCTTGCATTGCGCGTCTGTTTTAGTGCTCTGGCATCTGAAATTGTCGGCGGAGGCGCTCTCCACCGGCGCCCCGCCGCACCGCGACCTAGTCAGTGTTCTGAGTTCTGAACATGAGTTCTTCAACAGTGAAGCCTGGGCCAGTCCGTTGGTTCTGTCCAGGTCATAAATCGGCGGCGCATGGCGGAATTTGGGTGAACTCTTCGCTGGGTGTGCGTGTCTTGATGTCTAGTGCTTTGCTGTGTGCATGCTGACTGGTTTTGCTCTCTCCATGTATTCCTAGGTGAGGTTCTGTGCCGAACTTGGTTCGGGGTGGCCCGTGGTGCTCACTCGATCGATCAGAAGGGGGTTTCTCAAGGGTATAAGTGTCGCAAGGGTGGATGACAATGCTGCTGGTCAAGTCAGTGTCGACGACGACGAGAATTTCGACCATATCACCAGCGAGAGCCTTCGTACCACCCTAAGGAAAAGCAAGGAAGTGCTAGCAAGGCACAAGATCCTAATGGAGCAGGTACTGTTTTACATGCTTTTATGATGGAATCAAATATTTTTGTCAATAATTAATCCATACCCGTTTTAGTTTTTATGTACTGTTTGAACTGTGGATCTTTGATACATTGTTTGATAATCCGTGAAACTAGGAAATTAGTATCTGTATTCCAGCAATCGAGCCAATGCTGTTGTACATTACATAGCCTGTCTTCCATATGTAGATGAAGTTTACATATATGCACCTGCTCAAATTGTTTGAAGAGTCAAACTTTGTTAAAATATGGTTTTACAAAAAAATGTTGGACTCAAAATTGATTCTGTCTTCTGTTTTCCCTGTACTTTTTCTTAAAAAATTCTACTGTATCACACATGACCGGTGTTTATGCCAAACATGGGTTATGGGTAGTCTGGATGGGTGACAGTATCAGGAATCGGGCCTGGATGGGTTATATTTTTGTGGAAGAAGGTGACAGTATTAGGAATGGAGCCTCTTTTACCATTGGTGCAATATCATCATTTTACAACCTTCCATATAAGCAAATGATTACTGCTAATGCATAGAATATACTGAGGAATGTGTCCCTTTCATATTTTCCTGTTGGAATCTAAGGTTTTTCATAATACAAATTGGGAATGCTCGGACAATTTAAGAATGTCATCACACTGTTATTCTTTTTCCATTTGCCTCTTTCTCAGTACCTGCTCTGCTTTGGAACTAGTGTTTCAAGATACGTAGATTTCCTGGAATAATTTGCAATTCACCTTACTATGAATCCATTTTACTAGATACTTGTATGGAGGTGTAGTGCATGCATCTGCCATATTGTTTATTGAACTATATGATGTTTCAAATGATGATATGTGGGTAACTTATTCAGATAGCAGAAAAGAAGAAGTTCTTGTCAGCTATGCTAGACAGTTCCATTCATAATGAGCAAGAACCAGTCAGTGGTCAGAGTGATGGTTCCTTATCAAACCTGAATGCAATTGCAGAGGGCACAGAGATTGGCTATGGCCATCAGACATACCATGATAGTTCTTCACAGCAATCTGAATTTGACACCACTTACGGAGAATCCATCTACAATCAGAATGAATACTATGAAAGTTCAAAAGATGACGGCACTGATTTCAGTGAGAATTATCAGTATAACAGTTTTCCTAGAGCTGCTCGTAGCGTGTATGAACTAGAAGCAGATAATGTTATGAACCAAGATTATGTGGTACAGCTAAGTCAAGTAAGCGAACATGAGCAGTCAGTTAACGAGGGAACAAATGACAATGCATCTGGTGGAGTTGATGTTATGAATGTCATATTGGTAGCCGCAGAGTGTGCTCCTTGGTCTAAAACAGGCAAGAACTGAATGATATAATTACATTTCTTATGTGCTTTGTTTCCTTGTAAGGTTGTGGTTTAAACTTAGCATGGACATTATTTTTCCAATTTGTATGCTTTTGCTGTCACTTTACCCCATTCTTGGAAAAGAATAGCTGTTTGTGTGTGTGTGGACAGTGGGGGTGCAATTGGGTTGTGATTCTGTGTTTTGGGACTGTAGTGATAGCTAAGAAAAGGAAGTACAAGCTCACAATCTGACACTTTCTCAAAGGATGATTAGGTCAATAGGAATGCAACCAGTCCAAAAAGAAAAAAAACAATATAGCATGGCAAAGAACCTCAACGCCAAATAACTCCAGAAAGGATGGCAATTTTGAAAAATAGCAATCCCTGGAATATTCTGTTAGACATTTATCGTAATGCCACAAATGCTGTACTTCTCTAACTTAGATTAGGCTCAGAGGACAGAGGAATCCATCTGTTCTGTTGTATGGAACTTTAAGTCATTATAATGGTTAAAAACCTCCATTTTATCTTAACGAAATGACACGCAGCTCTCCTGCATTGTTTGAGGAAAAAAAAATGCCATTTGACCAAGGAGTGTAATTTCCAAATTTACTTACGGTTGAGATTTTGTTATGTAGTCACATGCAAAATTAATGTTATTTCTCTAAATACGACAGAACAGGTGCTATTAGGCTCATTTCCCAATTTTCAGACCCAACCCTGTAACTCACTACGAGTCATGTCCGCTCTGTGGTGGCTGCTCTAAAGTCTACATGCAATTGTGCTACAACGCTTGAGATCGATTTGAGCGAATCTTGAAAAGTATCTAGATGAAACTAGGCTACCTTTTGCTTGCTTCTGCTAAATTTTCTCCATAAGTTTTGCTTTATGTTTCGCTTATTGTGCTTGCTTGAAGAAGAACACAAATGCTAAAGTTTACATGTTTGATATTTCGGCTACTTAATAAAGTGTGATGCCTATATGACCAATACAATGACATTTATTTTTCATATGAGTATGTGTTGCATGCTGAATTATTTATCCACAACTTGAGGCATGTATGCCAACAAGTTCTCAGAGCTGACCCTAACATGTATGATTTCAAAACTTTTTGTAAATTTAGCACCTATTATCGATTTCATATCCATTTTTTTGGCAATACATGCAGTATGAATTTCGTGACTTTGCAAGCTATTTATGGTGGAAGCCTTGGTTTTTTTTTTCTCTCGAATACGCGGGAGAGCTGCGCGCCTCTTTATTAAGAGAGGGAAACCTGTCCCTTACAAAGATCACCACCTCACTCCGCCATGAGGGGTGAGAAATATATGTTTAGTTGAAACCTGTTAAAGTTTAATTTTTATGATTTTAGAAAGAGGTTTGCTACCCTCTTTCGTTTGGGATAAGTCATTAAGTTCCAAATTTCAGTGTACACCTTTCGCCTTTGTTTTTATGGAACATATGCTGGTGAAACAAATAAAAATATGCGTAACGAAAAGTATATTCTGGTACAAATCTAATAGAATTACTTTAGTTGTCAGCCTACATTTTATATAAAGTAGAGGTTAAAATTTCAAAATTGTGCCTGCATGGATCCCATACTTTAGGGCCTGTTTGGCTCCTGCCGCTATTGCACACGCCACAGCTGTGGCCACACCACGAGTGTGGTGGACAAATCATCCGCCAGACATTTATGAGCTGCAGTGTCAAAATGAACTAGCTGCTGCAGTGCCCCCGCCAAACCTTCGGCAAACTGCGGCACAAGTGTTTGGCCGACGCAGCATGCCACACTTGCGGCGCGACGTGGACATGAGCCAAACAGGCCCTAGTGTTGGAGGAAGCACAACTTTATGGAAAACCATTACAGCCTGTACTGTTGCCTAATTCTTGATTATGCTGCATCCCTGGCCATAACTCAGTCACATACTTCCCCAAGCGTTTATGCATGCTTACTGGTGCTATCATGCAGAATTCAGAAGTGAATTGCAACTTAAATGGTTTACATCTTTGCCTTTTCATGATTGAATGTTGTGTTCGATGTTTAAAAGATGATTGAACTTTTCATATTCCACTTAAAAATTGGGTGATCTTTTCAGTTTTAGAAAGTTGGGATTGCTTGTTCAGTAGGTTGTTAACCTATGTTCTGATTTGCGGGGTCAAAGAGAAAACTGGACAGACTGATATTTTTCTTTTTCTCTAACAGGCAGGTTGATATTTTTTATGTCTACTTAATATGCATGGAACTAAAGGCTTTTGTGCCTGCCTACATTTAGTGACATCATTTCATCCTTTTTTTTTAAAAAAAAATAATAAATATGTACAAGTAAATAACCTTTTCTTTGGGCAACAAGGGTGTGGGTCCCCCCCAGTGCACATATGTGTTCGCCACTGATTCTAATGATATATCCGCTAAATTATGTACATATATATATGCTCCAGATATACTGATCATTTTAATCCCTTGTTCAGTTTGTTTGCAATAACCTTATACCAATTTCCTGCAGGTGGGCTTGGGGATGTTGCTGGAGCGTTGCCTAAGGCTTTGGCCAGGAGAGGTCATCGTGTCATGGTGTGCCTTTTATGACCTATCGTATCTGAAAGAGATTTAACTAAGCTCCTACTAGTTGGAAGTGGTGCAAGTTAACATGGAACATAAACAGGATGGATGTAAAGTCCATAAAATTACTTATTCATCCAGTAGATGGCTGCAAAATCTTTAGTGTGTTGTTTTTGTTTTTGTTTTTTGTTTTTTGAAAATGCTTGAGACCCGCATTTCTTTATATTAAGAAGAAAAAAAAAGGACAAGAACCCTTGCACACACAATCACAAAATCAGTTCAGTTCACATTGTTACTGAGATCACCAATCCTAAGCCTTCTACTGTTCCCCATCCGGCACAAGGGAGAATTGTTTTTAGTTCAACTAAAGAGGATTGGCAATTGAGTTTGTAGGTACTTGACATTGTGGCCACTATAAAACCATATTGAATAGAAACCATAATTAACCAACTGTGCCAGTCATGTGCTCTATGGCCTCATTATACAAAGTGGATTTCACCAAAAACTAAGATCCACTAAATCCGTTCCAAATTGTAAGACGTTTGACTTTTTTTACTCTAAGTTTGATCACTCGTCTTATTCAAAAAATTATGCAAAATATGATATCTTTTATTATGACTTGCTTTATTAATATATATACTCTTCAAAAATAACTTAAATTTGGCCATGTTTTGCATAAATTTTTTGAATAAGATGAGTGGTTAAAGTTTGTGTTAAAAAAGTCAAACGTTTTACAATTTGGAACGGAGGGAGTATTAATGATATGTTCAGCAGAACTCATATGTGCTTGGGCTGAAATATGTCAGCTATAATAGAAGCAGTTTTCTGCAGCTCAAATTGCCTAAATTCTAAGCAGTGCACCTGGATATTCTGGCTTTCAGATTTGGGGCTAGATTGCACTGTTGTGCTCTGCTACCATCACTGTGCATTCTAGTTAATTGTGGGAGTCTACTAATTCTATTAACCTTTTTCTTTATGGTCCCAGTAAAAACATACCTTCACATAATTGTTATGTCCAACATTAAAAAGTACGCTCTTGAAAAGCCACAATACAGTACATTCCAAAGCAAAGCTGCATTCTTATTTGTGAGAACATAGGCATGGAGAAGCATTTAAATACTAAATACATAATCACCTCTTCTTTTTTTGTTAGGTAGTAGCTCCAAAATATGGTGACTATGAGGAACCACAAGAGATAGGAGAGCCAAGGAGTTACCAAGTTGCAGGGCAGGTATTTTCCTCTGCTATCATATTATATTAGCTTGACATATTGAATATAGCTTGAAGATGTTCTGTTTGGACAGGATATGGAAGTAAAGTATTATCATGCATACATAGATGGTGTGGATTTTGTTTTCCTCGACAATCCTATCTTCCAGTATGTTCAGAGTGAAATTTATGGTGGGAACCGAACTGTGAGTGTACCACTTCATTTGCTGATACTTTTTTCTCGAACGACACTGGAGAGCTACGTGTCATTTCATTAAGAAGAGAGAAAAAGCACAAAGGAGAGGCAAGTGTCTGCTCCTAGTACAAAGGAGAGGCTGGAGCCTGTTCCTAAACGCACCTAACACACACCAGGCTATAAAAACATTTGCTTTACTAAAAGCTGATATGAGATCTATATCCAAATTACTCCCTCGGCTGTTCGGCTGATGGTTTCTGTGGCTGATAAGCCTCTGATGCTCTTTTGTTGTGAGAGAACCATAGCTGATAAGCTGGGCTGATAAGTTCAAGCGAACACTGAGGGAGTACCTGTCAGTTTCTTGCCTTTTTGGGTTGTTTATTGTTGACACTAAGCAGATTAACCTTTATCTGCAGGACATCTGGAAACGAATGGTTTTGTTGTGCAAAGCAGCTGTAGAGGTAACCTTTCTTGGCTGTAACATCTATAGTTCCATTGACATCTAAGATGTCTTGTTACATAATTAACGCCCCTTTAGAAACATCCAGTTTTTTATATGTATAAGTCATGATACCTTTGTGACTTCATCATTTGGTCTGTTTGAGTGCCTTTTCTTGGGGTGCATTTTTCTCCGGTCGAAGTATTGCCTACACACGTGGCCTGTTTAACCTTGTTATTTCTCTTTCATTGTCTTATTCAATATGCTTATAGAAAACATCATTTTAGGTTCAATGGTATGTTCCATGTGGTGGCTTCTGCTACGGTGATGGAAATCTTGTGTTTATTGCAAATGATTGGCATACTGCACTTCTACCTGTTTATTTAAAGGCATACTATCGTGACAATGGTTTTATGCCATATGCCCGTTCTGTCCTTGTGATACACAATATAGCACATCAGGTAAGATCTTTTTTCTGTTACTATTACATACTATATCCTGTGTATATAACTTGCCTGAATTATTACTATTTCATACTACATGGATCTCACCTGTTTCAGTTAATTGATAATTATGGCTTTGCTAAATATATTTTATACCTATTTACTTCTTTTGTCCTCTTCATTGGGTTCATAGGTAGTCCACCCCAACTTGTTTAAGACTAAGAAACTTTGCTATTGTTGTAGTTAATGGAAAGTTATGTGATCTACTATAGGGATGGCTGTTAGGCGGTGGGCTCAAGTCATAGTGGCCCATATGGTTGTACCTGCCAGACCATTTGAGCCCAGGCGCATGTCTAGCATGTGTATGGCAACCTTTGCCCATGCCTGTTGTGAGCATACAAAGAGTTATCCAAAGAGATTGAGAAAATAAGTACCTGAGAAATCATTCTGGACCGACAAACATGGTGAATCATGTAACATAACCCTGCCTGCTGCCATTCCTTGTGATGAACTGACATGCCAAGGTAATATTGATCTATATAATATGGAATCCATCTTTGACTGAGCCTTTGCTAAGGTGCCTGCAGTAAAAAGAAAAGTTAAGAATATACACCTCCTGTATTTACCCACAACCAATCGGCTTAAATGAGCAAAACTGAGTACCCTAGATTTGATTCTACAAAATGAATCTAGTAAAGTAAACAATCACATGGTGAGTGTTTATAGTAACATACCTCTAGGCCTCATGAAAATTTCAAGTGGCCTTTGATTCTAGACAGGGAAGCGTGCGATCATTAGAGCCTTTGGATGCATCATAACTCAATGCAAGATGATGGCAGAGTTTTGTATGCATGAAGACTGACATGGTCTTGGGTAGGAAAGCCATAAATTATGTAGTGCCTTTACTGTCTGGCATATTTGTTGCACTAGAAAATAATGGGATATACCAGAACGCTTGAACATAGTATGGTACAGCTACAGCAAAACATGCACAACAAACCTTCCAGAGACCCAAAAAATGATAGTTTGGCCAGAAGGTTGTAAAAAGTAGTGGATGGTTCATTTTTGTTGTCTTTGAAGATATATGTACTTGTACAGATAACGGCTTCTATTTTGCTGCCCTCTTTATAACTATACCCTCTGTATGGTTGCTATATAGAATCTGTTTGCATTAGCAATTTAGCATTGATGCTGTTTTTTTAAATACTTTATCTATTAAAACCAATTCGTTTATACATCCATGGAGATAAATTTACTCGGTTTGCTATCCATTCAGATAAGTTAATTTCAATTTCTCTTTCCAGGGTCGTGGCCGATAGATGATTTCAGTTACCTGGATCTGCCAGGTCATTACATGGATCAGGTCAAACTTTATGATCCATTTGGAGGAGATCATCTAAACATTTTTGCAGCTGGTATTAGAGCTGCTGACCGTTTGCTTACCGTTAGTCATGGTTATGCATGGGAGCTCAAAACACCTGATGGTGGTTGGGGCCTTCATAGTATCATTAATGAGAATGATTGGAAATTCCAGGGTATTGTAAATGGCATTGATACTACTGATTGGAATCCTAGGCATGATGTCCATCTACAATCTGATGGGTACACCAACTATTCTCTAGAAACCGTTCAGACTGGTAAAGCACAGTGCAAGGAAGCACTGCAAAAAGAGCTCGGCCTCCCAGTTCGTGGCGATGTTCCAGTCATTGCTTTTATTGGACGGTTGGACCATCAGAAAGGTGTAGACCTGATAGCAGAGGCAATGCCATGGATTGCTGGTCAGGATGTACAAGTAATTATGTTGGGTACTGGAAGACAAGACCTTGAAGATACATTGAGGAGGCTCGAGAGCCAGTATTATGACAAGGTTAGGGGCTGGGTTGGGTTTTCTGTCCGGTTGGCTCATCGGATGACAGCAGGGGCTGATATACTATTGATGCCATCAAGGTTTGAGCCATGCGGGCTGAACCAGCTATATGCCATGATGTATGGAACTGTCCCTGTAGTTCATGCGGTTGGAGGTCTCCGCGACACAGTCGAACATTATAACCCCTATGAGGAATCTGGAGTTGGTTGGACTTTTGAGAAAGCAGAGGCAAACAGAATGATCGACGCCCTAGGGCACTGCTTGAACACGTACAGAAATTACAGGAGCAGTTGGGAAGGTATCCAACGTAGAGGGATGATGCAGGATCTAAGCTGGGATAATGCTGCTAAACTCTATGAGGAAGTTCTTCTTGCCGCCAAATATCAGTGGTGACTGCTGAATTGTCCAAGGAACTGCTGATATTTGTCATTCACAGACCTGGAGGCTTTCTGTCGCATAGAAGTCACCCGACAGTTTCAATTCTTTCGGTGCTTCACACAGCTGCTGCATGCCTTATCCTGAATTCCTGAATTTTGCAGGATGTGGTGAGTCGCACAGCCAAAATTTTTGTTGCCAAATCCTAATAATCGCATCGAATGTGAATTCAGGGACTGCCTCTTGGAAAAACACAGTGGATGGGGATTTTACTGGGAAGAGATTGATGTCAGAGGATAGATTCAGGGGAAGCGCCATGCATTTTTTGAAGTGGCTACGAATTAATTTGTTCTACTGGGAGAGCTCAGTTAGACGCTTTGGTACAGGAGGGTAGTAGAGTCTCTATTGTATAGAGCAGAGAAATTGATGCTTCGTGTCTTTAGTTTTGTTGTATCTCTAAATTAGGATACCTGTTAATATGTTCAGTTCTTCATTCTTTTCGTGCATATCCTGTAGATGATTTAGCGTTCCAGTCTTCCTGAGCAGGAACGGACTCAGCTGAGCGTTCCAGTCTTCCTGAAAAGGAACGGACTCAGCTGTGAAATCATACTCCAGCAGTCACCATAGCCCAAACAGGCCCACTGCTTTTCTGGGTGCGAAGATGCTGATCTTAAAACTGTGAGTTTCCATATAGCTGAGTCTCTTGGAGATCGACCGCATCATGCGACCCCTGTGCTTCGACGTTCGTGGACGGTGGGTGGCCGGGGACACGCTCACACGCAGACGCGATCCTGGGGAAGAAGACGTGGTCCAGGGCCAGCGACAAGGTATCACAGCATTGAGAGCATTCCCCCATTGGGAGTTGTCCCTCAAACTCGCACCTGCAAAATTACCCCTCCGTCAAGCGATTCCTACTCCCCGGACCTGCACTACGACGACCATCTCCCTCCATGCGTGCTCGTTTGTGTGTATATATTCATCTGCCCATCAACGCAATCATCCATGTCCTCATCACCAACTCAATAAAACTACTGTTCCGTGCATACTCCTCTCCCAGAGACTTTCCTTCGATTATTAGTTTCCCGTTCGTCCATCATCATCTCTGAACTGAATCGGGAGGCAGAAAGACCTGAAGAGAAGCGGGTGATCATCCATGGCTTCCAGCGAGCGCGTGTACGAGGACTTCGTGCCTCCGCACCAAATGGAACGCGAGCCGGCCACCCACACCCTCACCGTCAACCTCTCCGCCCAAGGCAAGCAATGGCGTATACCCTTCTTCAATTCTTGCTTCATTTCATTTACTCGTGCAAGTAACAATAACATTAATTAGCTTGGATTGGCCGGCGGCATAATAATGGCATGGCAGGGTACAAGAAGGAGCACATCAGGGTGCAGATGGTGCACAGCCACCGGCGCCTGATCGTGCGCGGGGAGCGCCCCGTCGACGGCGCCGACGGCAAGCGCTGGAGCCGCTTCCGCCTCGAGCTCCGCGTCCCCGACGGGTGCGACGCCAAGGCCATCCACGCCAGGTTCGACAACGGCGTCGTCCGCGTCACCATGCCTGGCGCCATGCCGGAGCCCGTCACGGTCGTCGACTCCGTCACCGGCACCGGCACCGGCAAGCAGCAGCAGCAGCCGCCGCCGCCGTCACCGTCCCCGACAACGCCGAAGCAGCATGCTAGCAGTACGACCGCCGCGGCCGGCGGCGACGTGCAGGACGGTGCAAGTGGTGACCGCGCCGCCGCGCGACGAGGACAAGAGGACGACGACAAGCACGAGTCGCCGCGGAAGCAGGAGGCGAGGCAGCGCGTGGTGAGCTCCGCGAAAGACGCCGCCGGCGGCGACGGCAGTAGCGGTAGCGGCGACGACACCGATGGGGGAGGGGACGTGACGGCCGCGTCTCTGTCGTCACGCCAAGGCTACGGCTTCCTCCATAACCGGAAGCAGATGGCCACCACCGTGCTCGGCGTGGTGCTCGTCCTCATCAGCTTCGGCATCTACGTCAGGTACAGCGTCCGGCCGTAAACCGCGGTGTGGCGCGTGCTGGAATGCTCTGCGTACTATGTTATGTAGCGAAGAATCTGCCCATCACACCACATGGATGGCCGACTGAAGGGATGCGTGTGTCTTTAATTTAAGAATTTCGCTTATTTCTCAAATGCTATTGAGTGAAGAAAAAGACTCGATTTCTTTGGTGTTGCCTCTCGAATGAAAAAAAAAAATGGTGACACGGTAAAGAGGCTCGCTCCCATGAATGCCGCAAGAGCATACGGATTGCATGCTTCATTATAGTTGCATCAGGGCAGTCCCAATGACGAATTAATGATAGTTTCTATCCCTATTAATTGATCTGCCACGTAAGCAAAAATCTGATGTGGCGGTTTAATTAACGAAGAAAGAGAAAGAAATTTGATGAAACCGTTTCTTGAGAGGGAAACGACGTCCACGCTAGGAACGAGGCACGAAAAAATCGTTGTTTTCCCGTTGGGAAGAAACGAGTGGTTTCGATGTGGCGGCGCTCGGATCCATCGCTATGAGATTGCTCGTGGAATTGGATTTCTCGCCGCCGGTGACTCTTCCGCGGCTCCGTGCTTGTCGCCACCGGCAAGACACTGCTGCCGTCGCCCAGCAAGCCGCCGCTACCGCGCTTGCCGCATCGAAGGCCGCGTCGCCGTTGCGCTTGCCGCCGCGAAGGCCTCCGTCGCGCGAGTCGCTGTTGCCGTGCCTCTGCGCGAGCCCGAGATGGTCGCGTCCGCGACTGTTGTTCGCCGGCTGCGCTCCCTCGACGTACCTCCGTCC
>DXKC01006635.1:0-11699 GCA_031170775.1 Cymbopogon citratus
GAAACATGTAATAGATCACTTTTCCCTGGTTATAGTCAGAAGTGTCATTTAGCCAATCTGATTAGACTGCGCATGAATCTAGGAACTAGGTGTGGTGGGGTTGAAGAGAACTCCATAAAGAATGGGCAAATACATTTTTTTTTAGGAAGAGGCAAAGCCTCGGCTTTTTAGAAAGCCAAACACGGCAAACGTACGATACAAACGTCTGGGGCTACCAGGTTCAAAGATAGAGCAC
Organism: Cymbopogon citratus; assembly: GCA_031170775.1. Classification (NCBI taxonomy): domain Eukaryota; kingdom Viridiplantae; phylum Streptophyta; class Magnoliopsida; order Poales; family Poaceae; genus Cymbopogon; species Cymbopogon citratus. Next base: position 236 of record DXKC01006635.1, read on the forward strand.
AACAGAAAAAAGACAAGTCTACAGCTCAATAACATCTGAAAGAACAACATTGGAAGGCTTGAAGTTTTTGAGCCATCTTGTGATCGCACCCATCGTCTTGCCGATGTACATATGGTCCTTCTCCTTCAGGCTAATACTCCATTTCTGTATCAGTGACAGGGCAGTGAACATGACATCAGTAGGCGCTCTGGGAAACTTTTTGTCGATAGCCATTTTATTTCTTGTTATCCAGAAAGCCCAAGCAAATGCTGAAAAAATGAACAAAGTCAGCTTGACTGGGAAGGTCCCCTTGCCCCTTAACCAGGAATCACAAAAATTTTCCCCTATAGTTGGATAGGCTTGCAAGTGAAAAACTTCAGCAATAATTTCCCAGATCAACAATAACAACAACAACTTAGCCTTTTGTCCCAAGCAAGTTGGGGTAGGCTAGATGTGAAACCCAAAGAGACAAGAAATAATTTCCCAGATCAATTTAGCAAAATGGCATTTGAAAAACAAATGGTTGCCAGGCAACCACAAAGGCAGCAGTAAATGGACCCTTTCCATCCTCTACTGGCCAAAGAAATAGCAACTTGCAGCTTGTTATTCACTAGAGAATGGACAAATACTGAAGAACCCATTCTGCACATTGTTATCACTTGTAGTTTGAAGCTACTGCCACACTTCATAGATTTTACCATTTCTTCAGTGCCTTGTAATGATATTATTGAATCTGTCAGGATATGTTTTGAGCTTTTGCTTCCTCCTTGTAATTCCTATACTAAACTCCCTGTAATTTTGTTCTTCCTTCCTTAATGAAACAGAAGCAGATCTTCTGCTAAAAATATGCCTCATTAAAAAAAAAACACTGTTTAATCTCCTACTGATTCTGAATTGTGATATATTATAGGAGACCTCAAGGAGAGTTTCTACATTGGGCCTATTGATGATGGTGATATGCATAATGATATAAACCAATGGCCTTCTGATGGTACTTATCTGCTTTCTCATCTCTTAACATCTAATATGTTTTCTACCTGTCATCCTGCATTATCTAATTGTCTATGGACGTCACTCATATGATCAGATTCCATTTTATGCTTTGAACATTTGCTTCTTTTTCTGGCTATCTGTAGAGCGCTTGCCATCTTGGAAGGAGACAATGAAGCTATACATTGCTGCTGTTTTGTAAGTATTAGAAGAATGTTGATTCCTCAAATCAAAGAAAGGTTTTATAAGAATGTTTGTGTATTTGTTAAAACATTCTATCTTATTAATTGATGGTGTTGCTTATTCCATACTAGGGATACTGGAGCAAGGATACTCTCTCTAATTGCTTTGGGTTTGGATTTGGATGCTGATTTCTTTCATAAAATTGGTGCATTGAACTGCCCGTCGACATTTCTTCGGTTATTGCATTACCCAGGTTACATTTTTCCATTTCCTTCTATATCATATGAAAGCATCAAAGTTTATTTGTAAGATTATGATATGGTTTGCTACACTCTTGATTTTGCCTTTTCACCGGTCTTCTTATTTCATTGTTGTTGATAGCCTGATAGGTATTTTAATGGCTTCAGCTCTTCAATATGCATTTTTCGTACTGCCATAAATAATTTTCAGAGAAACAAAAACAAATGGAAGTCAGGTGTTCTTTTTCCTTGACTGGTTAGCAGATTTGTAATATAAGAAATGATGCATATGTTAGACTAAAGAATTAAGAACTTTGCATCCTCCTACAGAGTGTTGCTTGGCTGGGTTTGATCTAGGGTGCATAACTGATGTGCCCAATAAGTTGCTGTTTGGTCGGGAAATTGCGTGAAGTAAATTGTATCTAAAGGCATCGGTAATGGGAACAAATTAAGTGAATACTGACATTGTTCTTTGTAGCTCGGTAGTGGAAGTAGACTGCAGCTAGGAGAAAAAATAGACTACTAGCACTGGTGATTAACCTATCTATTCATCTCAAGATGGCACCAGAGAGAATCAAACAGGGAAAGAGAAGCAATCTAGTACATTTGCCATGGAAATGGGTTGCTGCCGGAGTTGGTGATGACGCAGCTTCACCGCAGTAATGGGTGAGTGAGAATTGAAAAGTTCCTGCAGTTGCATGCTCTGCAGTTTGCACAGGGTGACGGCACATGGATGAAGCAGTTAGCTCTGCTTCGAACGTGGTGGTCAGAACCTGAGGGACATGAATGAGGTGGGCCTATGCTCCACTGTTCCTTGATGCACCCTTCACCATCGGAGGGAGGATGAGATTGGGATCTGGGGAGAACTTGTAAGGATGAAGGAGAAGCTGCTCTGTTAATTGTTTGCTATTCCAGGACTTTTGGGCGTAGTTAATTATATAGCGACCCCTATCTGATTACATACTCTAAATGAAACATGGATCAAAGTTAGTGGTTGCCACTGATCCACTGTAAGCTGGTTTTGTTAAAAAATGCTAACCAAGCAACAACTAAAGGTTTAGTGAAAACAGTCAAGTTGCATACTCATACTGAATGTGCAGGCTAGCAGCCGCCAACAAAGGCTATGCAGATTTGTGCATCTATCTTGATAGTAGTTGAACACATATATCTTACTGAAATTATGAATGCAAGTTATATAAGCTTGTTGATCTTCTGTAATACTGTACGAGGGGAGACAAACAGACAAAAGGACTGAGGCATCTTTAAGCTTATTCTAGGATCTTTGTCTTTGTGACGTGAACTGATTGTTCTTCTTTGTCTTATGGAGACACTGAAAGACTTTGTTATAAGTCCTTACATAGTATTTCCTTTTGACTGATTCAATGCAGGTGAAGTAAATGAGTCTGATAGTGGAAACTATGGTGCATCAGCTCACTCAGACTATGGTGCGATAACCCTTTTAGTGACAGATGGCACTCCTGGCCTGCAGGCATGTCATCGGTTCTCAAAAAGTTTAGTTCATCACCTTCTAGTGACTAGTTTTATTCTCTTTTGTGGCTAATCACTCGTGGATTATCTCTTGCCACCCCCAAAGTAACATGGGCTCTTATTTAGAATTTCAAAACAGAGTCTTCATCAATCGTCACGTTTATCCTTATATTATTATGGTTCCTTATACTATTAGTGTACAGATATGCAGGGAGAAGGATAGGAATCCCCAGGTATGGGAAGATGTTCATCACATTGATGGGTAAATGATCCTTTCTTAACTTCCATTTTTTTCCTCAAACACGCATGAGAATATATTAAAGATTGAAAACACGGTCCAATTACATGCTGAATCCACGCCTTGGGTTAGTTTTTTTTTGATATGTTCGCACCTATGGTCTAACCTAACAACTACCTGAGTGCTTATGGTCTGTCGATGGTGCAAGCATGAACCCTCTCACCCACTTGCTCCATGACCTGCTGGACCATGGGCATGGCTTCTATGTAGTAACTGAATATAGCAGTTTAGTGGTCGGTGTCTGGTGTCCCCCCCTCTATAGTGAATATTTTTTATGTTGTCCTGTTAACTTCTCGACCCCTGTTTTGGGTGTTCTTCTGTTCTTCAGATATTTTTCTCGTAGGTATGGTATTTATAGTTGTTATGTTGTGTGTAGGGCCCTTATTATTAATATTGGTGATTTGCTAGAGAGGTGGACGAATTGTATTTTCAGGTATTATCCTTTATTACCTATGTTGATTGGTTCTGTGTTTTTATGATGATACCTACCCTCATGACAAAAATTAAATATTTTAAAGATAAATGTTCCTCTTAAGTCATGACAAAGGTTAGTTTTATCTTGTCAACATTATTCATAAGCATGTTTCTTGGGCCAACATTGTGAAAATTTAAGTTGCAGATATATGATCCAGAAGATTCTCTTGCAAAATAAAAGGCAGATATGAACTTTGATTGTTTCACATTTTTCCTGTAACTTGTAGATCTACGTTGCATCGTGTTGTTGCGGTTGGTAAAGAGCGGTATTCGGTGAGTGTATAATAACTTACTTTTATTTGGAAGCAGGAACAAGTTTTATTCTGGCCTCTGCATAAGCATGCACTCTAGCATCCATTATCCCAATTACTCCATCAGCAGTTGTCGATATGTCAACAAATAGCAATTAGGCCCAAACATTATAAGATGAAAATACTTAAGCACAGAGCTACCCAATTTGTGCCCTTAAATATGACCAGCACATATGAATATATTCTTCCTACAAAAATAATTTCGGCTAACAATTAAGGTGCTTTATTATGTGCCTTTACACAAGTTTTTGGATGTACCAGGTGGCTTTCTTTCTTGATCCAAATCCTGACACACTGGTGCAGTGCTTGGAAAGTTGTTGCAGTGAAGCATGTCCACCAAGGTTCTCATTTCTCAAGTTAACATTTAACTTTTTTTCCCCTCTCGATCGGTCGCTTCTCATCCTCTTCAAATTTATACACCTTTTCAGGTTTCCACCTATCAAGAGTGGCGACTACATAGTCGGGCGAATAACTTCAACATACAATTAATCATCCATCACATCTGTAATGCTATGCTCCTATAACAGCTTGATACCATTGTAATGTTTGAACCCTGCATTAAAGTTGTTTTTTCAATAAACGCTTAAAGAATAAAGAGGGGGCTACGTATGTGAACTGGATCTCCATGTCTCTCCCTGGTGTCTGGAGGACTGCACTTCGAGTTTCTGTATCACGCGTCTTCGTCGTCAGCAAGCAAGCATCCGTGCTGGCGTCGCGTCCGCACAATTCCCGCTGTGCAGGAGGAGACAAGCATGTGTCACACGTTTCACAGCAGTTTTTCTCCGTGTCTAGTTGCCTTGCCGACTTAACAAGTAACAGGTGTTCTCCTGACTCTCAACTTATCACAACGTTGCCCAACACTTTCTGAAGCCACACATGTACCCTGCTCCAAATCTTTGTGCCAGACTTCTAGTCTGCTCCCTTGGATGCAACTGATGCTAATCCCATCAATCTCTTTCTTTGAAAGGAGACATCACACGTCAAGTATCTCCACTGCTTCCTAGTTTCATACCTGTTGAACACGACCAATGCACGCACTTGTCTAGAAGGTTGACATGCTCGGGAAGTAGGCATATCAGACCGCCATTGAAACACTGCCGTACCCAAGAACCAAGTGTGCACTGCACTAACTCACCCATATGCATCACAAAGACTCTTTTAGCGTTGTTGAGCACACCACATCTGACTAAGTCTGAAACAGTGAGATCCGTGCAGAAACTAGGTAGCCGGCTCGTTGGCTGGGAGCATGACTTGACGGTTCGGAACGGTCAAAAGGATGAGTGCCAAAGCTTCAGCTCGTTGGCTGAGTCTTGCCAGTGGATTAGCAACCAGGTGAAAATTTTCGGCAGCTAGGTGAAAGTTCTGCTCAATTTTGGCAAGGAGCTCAGGACCGAAGACTAGTCTATCCGGCCATGGTCACTGGTCAGCTTCAGATCAGATGACAGATCGGAGAGCTACACGAGTGGTAGCCCAACACGTAGAGTCGGTCAGTACGAGGCGTTGATGTGTTCAGGGTTTGGTGATCGTCTAGAGAGAACATCATAAGCGGTTGCTACGACATCTCCATCGCAATGTCAAAAGATAAACTTTTTGAGCAAATTCAAAAGACAAAACTATCCAAGAGGCATTTATTATCTGCATTATAAACACTTAACATTAAACATTAATCGTTGAGTTATGAGTGATGCTGATCTGAGAGAAGAAACTTAACTTGCAGGGTCATTAACAACTAGTTATTTCAAGTACTATGATGAGTCACAGAGCAAGGAGAGGTGTGCAGGTCAGCTGGCGTATGTCTCGCATTCTTAATCAGACGAAGTCACATAATTGAAAATTCGTCCAACACAAAGTCAGAAGGATTACCCTCCATTAAAGTCTTGCAGGCCTATGGCGCGGCATTGACATTAGCAGACAAAAACTAGATTGATCTAGGAGAAACTATACGACTTTATATTAACAAAAAAAGGGAAACTAAGTTCGCTTTGATGAGGACTTGAATTTAGATGGTATGTGTGCTTGTATGTCCACATTAACATGAACACATTCTCTAACATGATACATATATAAGAAGGAATTAATAATTTAAAATAAATGAATAAATACTTCAAAAAGGTTGAAAGTCCAAAAACCTTCAGGTGTACCAGCAAAAAAAAAAAAATAGCAACAACAACATTTCACATCTCATTTTCACCCAAATGCATGGGACTTACCTTGCTGAAGACAAATCTGGAAATGTTTTAAAATAATTAAATTGGCGACTTGGTGTACATATTGAACGGGTTTCCAAGTCTTTCTTGCATAGTGTTCTTCTTTTTCTTGCGTGTGTAATTTGATGGTTGTGAAGACATGGAAAAACTTTTTATTGCTTTCACGCTATGAATTGATATACTCCCTCATCACAAAACAATTGATGTTTTAATGTTGTAAAGTCAACTATTTCAAGCTTTGACTATTGTTTTGTTATCACAATACAACTAAAAGTATAGTAAACACATACTTTTAATCAAACTATTTTTCAAGAAAAAATGTACTCTTAGTCTCTTACCGTTTCTAAATAGCCATATACTCAACATGTAAAAGTAGAACTTCCTCAACTAGTTGACCTCATCATACAACCTGAAAATACCACTATTTGTGGTTGGATGGAGTACCCACTATTCCTTACAATTGGTTGGCATGCGTTCTAATTAAGGTATACATGACCCACATGATTTATAATCTAGTAAAGACTATTACACAATGAGTTTAGCTGACTTCATTTCCCTTGTTGTCAAAGAAATAGTTGACATTTTGAGACAATTTAATTATTGTCTAATGAAATAACACATCCATTGTCATACCTGATTTTCACCATTAGAAGATTTTCATTACTTATATTAATGTCTGTTAATTAAAGTACTATATTTTTTACTCATACATCATATTGTCTAGGATGGTTGCGGACAGATCAAAGGTTAATTAAAAATTGCTAATATCAAATATTAGATAACTATCCTTGAAGCAAGTTAAGTTGATGAAAGTCAACCAAAAGAAATAATGTGATAGCAGACATCTCAAGTTAAAACTTATATTATTAAAACTTGTATGTTAAGTCATGAAAAGGTAAACGATCTAGAACATTTGCACAGATATTGGTGAAGTGACTTAATAAGTTACATCATTAATAACATGACAGTGCCATAGGATATAAGTAGTTCATAAATATCTTATTAACTAATTCATCCAAAAATTCCCTTTCTCAAGGATCATTTATATTTTTTCAACCTTATTATTCAAAGTATTTGAACCCCGTGATGTTTCCTCATTTATCCTATGACATACTATATTTTACTTTTTGTTAACAATTTATTTAAGTAGCAATTAAGAGCAATAATTTCAACAAACCAACAATATATATCATTTATGCTATTTCACTCTCTGCCATTTTCTTTGTTTTATAATAAGACTATTCCTAACGCACACTATTGTACTCCTCCAATATTCAATACTGGTATGAAGAAATACTTGGTACAATCCATACTTCCAATATTCAAAATAACTAATCGTTATGATGTTGTATCTATGAGCATGTTTGTGAACATCAGATTTTTTGTGAGACAACATAAGACATCGTGACAAAATTGCATCGCTTTGTTATTTCTCCTAGTAATTAAATGCTTTATCGTCACATATCAATAACAAATCTGACGTGGCACATAATTAATGAGTGTGATGCAACCCATCGAGACTAGCCTAACATCGTCCTCTTATAAGATCCACTCACGTCTAAAAGGGAAAAAATATTAATTCTTTGTGAAAAACATGAAATTAATTTTATTTATTTCTAATATGTCTTGATAGGTAACTGGATGTGTATCTTTTAATATTATTGCATATCAAAATTTGATGAGGTAGAGGGAAAATAGAAATAAACTCAAAACACCAATCGTGTACTCTATCTAGCCACGAATAAGGATCTTTTGGAGACTACTAATTATTGTTATAATACATTTGAGACACGTAACAAATAGCTAGCATAATGTTACGAACTACTTTTAGTCACACTTTTAGTTTTGTACATGCTCAAACATCCAAGCTCAAATATACAAATATATACATAACTTGTAATTTTAGTTTGAGATAGGTCACTCTATAAGGAACTTGATCAGGGCTTGTTTAGACCAGCTTTAGATTGTAGTAATCTGATAGAACAATCTCCAGGTGATTGATTATGGGGGTGGATTAACGAATATATATAGCAATCCAACCACCAGATTATTATAATCCTATATCTATAATCCATCTAAAAGATACAATTAAATATGCTACTATAGATGTTCACAAAACCAAATCCTATATTTCAGCACCTATAATCAAGAGATACAAACAACCTATATTTTTTTGTGTCTTAATATCCAGATTATTATAATCACATCCATAATCCTGATTTCTAATAATATCCAAAGATGATCCAAACATGCCTTCATTATTTGTAGTAGGTCAAACAACAAAATAGTCCGGCATCAAAGTCCAAAACAAAAGTTGAACTTCTTTTTTTTTCGAAAGGAGCGGCAAAAGCTTTGCCGCTAATTTTTATTAGACGATGGAAAAAGAAAAACAAAACTGTACATCAACTTACAACTTGTTGCTCATGGAAAAGAACCAAAAAAATCAAATGGAGAAAAAAAAAACAAACTCTCGAAGCTACTATACAACCTGAGCACCCATGCTCCTCGCAACCAGAGTAAAAGGCAAGAGAAAATTAGGAGACTAAAGAGGCTAAGTCGATGGCTGATTACTACTGTTGCTGCAACACTTGGTCGGTCTTGGCGATGCGATACTGACTGATATCATCTTTACATTTAGACGCCACCTGCATTGCCTGTAACTCTTGTTGCTCAAAAACTCTTCGATTGCGTTCTTTCCACACATTCCACCAAAAATAAATAAATATACCATCCACCTCCTTTCTATCTCTCCTGTCTATTTTACGTCGACACCGCCACCAATATGAATATATTGAGCCATCGTCATTTACGGTATCTAAGATTGACAGATTGAACCATTGTTTGATGAAGCTCCAAACCGCCTTCGTGTAGGGGCAATTTTTGCAGAGGTGCACCGGCGTTTCTAGGTGATTATTGCATAGCCTACACTGGGTATCATCTGTCCATCCTCGTTTTAGGAGATTGTTCGCCGTTAAAATTCTTTTGTGCATCATCGTCCATGCGAAAAAACGACATTTTTGTTCGGCCTTTGCCTTCCAGATTGGAGTTAGCCTCAACTTGCCATACGTCCCTGTGAATTGTATTTTGTATGCACTTTGGGTAGTGTAAACTCCATCAGCTGTCCACTTCCAGACAATGTCGTCCTCTAAATTTTCGTCCAGCTGCACCCCTTGTACAGCCTCCCATAACAGCACAAATTGTCGAACCTCCTCCTGCGTCGTCGGTGGGAAGATGTGGTCAATCCACTTGGCACCATGCAAAGCTTGATACACAGTAATATTCTTCCGCTTTGTCTTTCGATAAAGCAGTGGCGCGATGGATTTCGCCATTGACCCTGCCAACCAGTTTGATGTCCAGAACGGCGCGGTTTTCCCATTACCGATAGTGACCAATGTTGACGCATAGAAAAGGTTTTGGTCCACTCTGTCGCAGGGAATATCCAGCTTTGTCCATGCTCGTTGCCTTTCCTTCCATTTAAACCACAACCATCGCAGTCTAAGGGCCCTGGTAAATCTCTCGAGCTCAAGAATGCCCAATCCGCCCATTGCCTTCGGCAAGCATGTAGTTGGCCAATTGAGCAAGGAATGCCCCCCGCAAACTTTATCAGGATCCTCCCCTCGCCATAGGAAGCTTCTCCTGATACGATCGATCTTCTTTATCAGCCATTTATGAGCGTGGAAAACTGTTAGGTGATAGATGGGCACACTAGTAAGTACCGACTTTACAAGTGTTTCACGTCCTGCCGAAGAGAGGAAACGCCCTTGCCATCCTGGTAATCTCGCTCCCACCTTCTCTACCAACGGTTGCACCTCTATGCGCCTGAGTTTCCTGGTATGTAGTGGAAGCCCTAAGTACTTTCCAGGGAAGCTTTTGATTGCGCCCGGGAAATTATGAAGCACATTGTTCAATGTATCGAGTTGCATTCTGATCGGGAAAATTTCAGTTTTAGACATATTAACTTTGAGTCCCGAGCACTCCCCGAAAGCTCTCAGAATGTTCTGCAGCCTATCTAATTCAGTGGGCACCGGTTTTGCAAAGAGGGCTGCATCATCGGCATATAGGGAGCACCTCAACTGTGCTTGACTTGGTAAAACCGGCTGTAGGAGGCCTTGATGTGCCGCTTGCTCTATGATTCTTTGAAGTGGGTCAATCGCTAGAATAAACAAGAGAGGGGATAAAGGATCTCCCTGTCTTAACCCCTTGGCGTGCCTAATGGCTATACTTGGCTTGCCATTTATCAGAATCTTCGAAGAGGATGATCCTAAAATTGAAGAGATCCAGTCTCTCCATTTCATACTGAATCCTAGTGCCGCCAAGACCTCCAATAAGTACTGCCATCCTATAGAGTCAAAAGCTTTGGAAATGTCCAACTTAATGAAGAGTGCCGGCATTTTTTTCTTATGTAGCGTCTGAATCACCCTCTGGACATAGAGAAAATTGTCATGGATACATCGTTTCTTGATGAATGCATTCTGAGCTTGTGAGACCAACTCATTCATCCTTGGGGCCAGTCTTGTTGCTAGTATTTTCGTAATAATCTTTATTAGACTGTTGATTAGGCTGATCGGCCTATAGTCCTCTATTTTTGTTGGGTCTTGTTTCTTGGGCAATAAGACAATATTGGCATCATTGAACAGCGGCAATTTGGAGGTCTTGTGATTATAGAATCCCATTACTGCCTCATGAAGATCGTACTTTAATATGTTCCAACATTTTTTGTAAAACACTCCAATAAACCCATCCGGCCCTGGTGCTTTCTCCTTTGGCAAAGCTTTGATAGTTTCTGAAAGCTCTTGTATTGTGATCGGGGTATCCTGATCCTCTAGGTTGAATGGCGTATACCCCAGAGCATCCCAATTGATGCACCTAGAACGCGCTGTCATAGTCCCTACCGCCTTTTTGAAATATTCTACTGCAACCTTTTCCTTGTCTGCGCGTGTTATTGCAAACCCTTCATCAGTTTGTAGAGTCCGTATATACTTCTTCTTTCTTCTTGCATTTGCGTAGATATGAAACAGCCGAGTGTTGGAGTCCCCTTCTTTAATCCAAGTTAATCTCGAGTGCTGTTTAGCTTTAGCTTTCTGTACCGCTGCCATTCCAACTGATCTAGCTTTAAGGAACTTTTTGAACTCCATCTCATCGTCTGTCAATTGTCTTCGTTCCTGAGCTTTTTCTAATCCCAGCAACACGAGTTGTAGGATGGCAAACCGAAGTTTAAAGTTACTGAAGACAGATCTTCTCCAGATCTTCAAAGCTTTGGCGGTGCGCATAAGCTTGACATGCATTCTGAGCAGC
>DXKC01006636.1:0-12512 GCA_031170775.1 Cymbopogon citratus
CTACTCAGGTCCGTCCGCACGGGAACACATAACAAACACTATCATATACATGCATCAATCGAATCTACAAAGAGATTATTAATATCTAAACCTTTCGTTATTTATCATATTTACAAATTAATTAATCAATAAATATATATAGTTAATCTAGTTAATAGTTGATCTTAACCGTCCGATCAAAATAAATGGATGGCTCACAATCATTTGGAAGTACCACAGCAAAAGCCCCTATGTTTTACTATTGTTAATCGGTCCTTCTTGGCTTGGGAGGCCTGGCACCTTGCTCTGTGCCTTCCTGGCAAGTCGTGGGCTGACACATCTCCTTGCCGAGAAGTTACCTGGTCTGTCATATTGAGTATCACTGTTGGCTGTGCTATGTATCACTACTAGTGGAAGCCATGAACCGACAGTGTTAAAATATACCTATGCCGATTCCAAACAGCCAGCAATGATCGATAGATGGTGGATGTCAATTTTACAATAGCGCACAGCTTCACAGAGTCACAGCTGGTCGTATTGGCATGACATTTTAATTACAGTGGCAGCGTCGTTACAGCGGTATGACGAATGCTGGCAGCAAAAATAATAAACTCGATCGCAAAGCAATCTGTGAACTAATACTTAAACTCCATTGGCAGCCGTTGGATCGGAGCTCCTCCCAACAATTAATCGTTTTGTTGCCAAACACCTAAGACAATGCCATAGTGGCGGCACTGGACAGGGCGCCGCGCGTCGACACCGCCAGCTGCAGCAGCACCGTCACCAGCCGCAGCCGTGCCTTTAATTTGGATACTTGCTGTTTTTCTCTTTTTATTAGGATTAGGAAACACTGACCCCTACTGGAATATGTTAAACAAAACCACCAAACAAAATACCAAGAGTACCAGCTCTTGTTGATGCTGCTGTTGCTCCTCCGATCTGCCTGCCCTAGCTGTATGGCTGCTTTAGCGTGAGAACAAGCCAGGGGAGCCCCATGCACGCCCCAATGTGCCTGCCAACTTCTTGCCCCACATATAATCTAGTACTCCTACTTAGTACATGAGCACTAGAACTCAATGTCCCGATCTTGCCAGCACGCCACACATGACAACCTAGAGTCGATTATACACTCATTGTGAGCTAGGGCGGCTGGGTGTATGACAACACTCTGCGGCAACATCAACAAAAAGTTAGCAGTATTAAACTCTCTTAGTTCTATTGTACAATGCATGTAGTAAGTACCCTTTTCGATGATGAAAATATACAAGTCCTATTATAATGAAGTGCTCGACAGATCAGAGGGAATAGGGGGCATATGTTATTTTTCCCAACAGTCCGATGTTTTATGTCACCAAACAAAAAAATAATATATTTCCATCTGCAAGCAACAATGTCCAATAATCAGCTTGCAATTATTATTCAATGATCTCACAATTCGTTTGGCGGTCAGTTCAGTAAGTAACTAATTAAAACATCTTGATTGCTGCTGTCGTGGGAGGCTTTTAGATTATTTGCTTGGGTGTGCATGAGCTACTAAAGCTTAAAGGTGAGATTGGGTTTAGTATCCAAGTTACTTAAGAGCTGATTATCGTTTTAATTTCTTTCACATTTTTAGAATCTCAAATGCGTTAATCTTAGAGTCAATCTCAGTAATTTGATTAATGCATACATGATAATAATGGGCTAAAGGCCTCACTACCAGAAAAATGATTTGACCCTACCAGTCTTCTAAAATCATTTTTCTCGAGGCAGACACACTTAGCGACCATCTCCGTAAGAAGATCATCTCTGAAATTCATTGATTATGGAGGCGGGCATCTTGAGATGACTACCCCATTGCAAATTTAATTAGTCCTCAAAAGTCAAAACATGTCTACAGGGTTGATAAGGAGTCGCTAACTCGCTATGCTCCATGTGCTGACACTAAGTATTGAGTTTGATATTGAAATTAAATAGATGAGATTCCCATCAGTGTAGCCTCGATTATATTTGTTCTAGGACCTTGTCAGTTTTAGTTTTACCTATATCGTCCACCAATGATCACACAGGTAATCAACAGTTGTTAGGGCGCCCTCAATGAGAAAACCAAATAGCTAGCTGAGTTGGCAATTGAAAACAGAAGGTAATAGATGCGGGAGCATAAGATCGAGAGAAGAAGCTTTCTTGGTGTCTACAGGAGACTAGCTAGATGGGACGCGCTAGCGCGATACTGTTGGAGTGTTGGTCCTCAACGGCCAATGAAAATGCACCTGCCGATTTGGTCCTTGTTGGGACACCCTTAGAGCCAAAATGGAGATTCTCCATCACTTACAAGGGTGCATTATTAATTCAATCTTTTTAACCACCACGCTATGCTGTCGTGCCGATTTGTATTTACAAAGAAGAGGGGCCAGGCACAAGAACTTGGAGAAGTCCTCAAGTAGAGATGATTTGTTTTTGGTTCTCATCTCTTTGATGCGTGAGAGTTGATGGGGCGATGGATTTGTCTTTGGTCGTCTTCATGTGCCTCGTCTATTTGGATTTGGATAAGTGCTATACTGTAAATAATAAGGGCATATTTAGTGGGGCTTCTCTCTGCCAACAACTCTGGCGCAGAGGAGCCCTAATGTACTAAACGATTTGTGCATTCTTCATGCATTGATAGCCCCGCATATTGTTATTTTCCATAAATGGTGTGTTCATGACACTTGGCATATACTCTCTTTGTCGTTAAATATTTAAATATTTAAAATTGTTGGTTTGCACCTAGGCTACTCCCTTTGTAAGCGTGACTATATTTTTAGAAAATATTAGTAATATTGTATCTCCGAATAAATAATTATAAAAATAGATTCAATTATCTATCTCCTAAGTGTGATGAAAACTCGAATATCTGCTTCAGCACATCGATCTCTTTCTCCTGTAGACACTACTGAAAACTCGAATTCTCCTAAGTGTGATGAATTTTTCTGTGTTTTTTCAGTACACATAGAAAAAAATGTAATTATTTTTTGGGTTCCAAAAATACTGTAAAGATACAGAAACAAACGGAATAATTGCACACACAGAAGTATTCGAGTTTCCAGTAGTGACAGAACACATATTGAGGCTAGGTATAAGACTGTCCACAGCGTGATCGATCCTCACACAAAAGATTCCTATGCCACCTTCATCGATGCATTGAGAACACTTAAAAGCCCACAGAGCTACCATTGATGGCCATGCGAATGTGGGGCTGGTTTGTCAGAACATCATTGTCTCTATCTGTTGTAGCAGCTGGCTGTGAAATTATTTATTCAGCAAGCGTCAGTGAATCTATGTGCCTTTTGGTGCCTGATTTTTTTTTTAACTTGGCATTGCACTCTACAATGGCATGACCCGATGCTTGATCCTTCTCTCTTCTAATTCATCGTCTGTGAAACACAAAGTTGTGGACAGTGTAAGTGGCAGACACACACATGCCTGGGACCTAGCTGTGATAACCTCTCTTCTGTCCATTGAGGCATCTGGACCCATGGTTTATAGCCTGCAACAATGGTGGTTAGTGGGATCAATATTGATAATTTATAAATTGGGAGTTTGGTGGATCCACCGCCACTACTGGAAATTTTTCTGGGGGTTTTTGAATTTTTCCCTGGGTATATTTGGAAACCCACAGAATAATCAAAATTTTTCTGTGGGTATCGAAAAAATTGACAAATCAGTAACAAAATTGGCTGCGTAGTAGTGGATAGACACGGTAGTGATAAATCATTGGGAGGTACTGGTTTGAGCCGGCAGTGATCACTGCCAGGATGTCTAGTTTTTGGTCAATTTTTTAATCATGTGCTTAGTAATAATAATTAATCATTACCGGCATTGATGGTCTGACAGCGATGTTTGGTGGGGTGGTGCAATACTCTCATGTATCCATACACCTAGATTGATGTTGAAGACAATATTAAAATTTACTACATGCAGAGCTGTACTGCTACTAAAAGAATAGTAAAAGTGGAGAGATTAGAGTTTACATAACTTATAATCAAGTACTAAAAACGGCACCGGCCTAAGCTCTGCACATGCTTGGTGACTGACGTAGGGCGGCTGGATACGACAAACTAGATGAACGTCATCACCCTCTCATGCATCCATCTATACGCGGTTGTTACCTAAACTTTATTAGCCATCTGTGTTCTAGACATACAAGTACAGAACACCTCCTATGTTTTGTGCTATTATATATGACATAACAAAATTATTGAAAAGTACAACAAAAGCAAAATTTTTGTTTGGTCTAATTGTTCCATTATTTTTGCTTAATATAATATTGGTTCAATCATCACATCCTAGCCAGCTTAATTTCTGCAACATTAATAGTCACAAAAAAACTACAAGAACGAAAAAAATCTATATAATTGACCAAAATTATGGCAAATACATGAATGGAGTGTATAGAATAATAGACATTGAACTAGAACTAGATAATTGTTTCTCCTATTATCACTTCTTGTACCTTATATATATACTATCGAACCAGATGCTTGCTTGCCAGTATTCTGTGCTGAATGCGTCCCTGTATCAGGGAAGAATAATAACAGAAAAACCTAACATATATTTTCTGTAGTCAAAACTATAGCTTTACATAATACCAAGATCTTTTCGCACAGTACTGCAAATTAAATTTATATGAGTTTAGGAGCGAAGGTGGATCTCTTCATCCAAAATCGAAAGGTCACTTCTAAGGATTGTGGGGGAAACAATTCTTGGTGGTTTGGATCAGCTCCACATCCTTTTTGAGTTCTGAGAGTACGTAGCTGTATCCCATGCTACAGAATTTGATTTAAAAATCCCTGTTGTTTGTTGTCTATATATGTATAATATATAAACTCTGATTCCATGGTATTCGCTTTTACATCAGCAATTTATGTATTAGACGCGAGGAATCTATGTAGGCATGTATGTCAGCATATGGACACAGGGAAGCGCAGATCGATGATGCTGTTCTGCCTTAAAAACATCGATTAAAGGCAGCAGAAAGGTCACTGCCAGATCGGAGCATGATGATTAATAATTAGTGAACAACAGGTAGTAGAGAGTCACACAAATATCTGTAGCGTCTACCCTTTTTTCTTATTATTACATAAAAAGTAGTAGTACCTAGATTCCTGGAAAGAGTTTCTTGCGTAATACAATGTCTTGAACCTAGTGGCACCAGAATATATATATGTTTCTTTCTTTAGGACAACATATTAGTATTGTAAATTATTTGTTTGTTGTTCTATCAGGTAGGTGCAACCAGAGACGGAACCAGCCAACTGATATAGGGGGGACCGGTGCAGCCTAGCACGAGCACGCGGCTGGGCATGGGTGGCGTCTTGGAGCGTCGTAGGGTGCCGGAGCGGCCGCGGCGGCAGGAGCAGGATGCGATGCAGTGCGATGCGACACGAAAGCAAGTGCAAATGCGATGCGAGTATGCGACGAGATGAGAGTCAACCGAAGCAGTCCACACAATATGTTAACAAGTGGAGGTTTGAGAAGATTTCATGCTCTGCATGCCTGCATGTTGGGCTGGCCGGCTGCGCCACAGAGGAGATCAGATCACCTGGAGGAGGCGTTCTCAAAAAAAATTCAGCTGCATGGGGGGGGGGGGGGGCCGCGGCCCCTGCTGGCCCCCCCTGGTTCCGTCACTGCGTGCCGGGCCGTAGTTTCCGTTCAGACGCCCCCGCAAATCACCAAAACCCCATACGTCCTTGGCTTGAACTTTTAATGTTTTTATTCACCATCTTTCGGGCCATGTTTCTTTAATCTTTACAACAAAGTACCCCATTCTTATTTACATGTCACAGTAATTTTGTCCTAAGTCAAATATTAATATCTTTGACCATCTATTTAAAAAAATCCTTTAGTTTCACTACATATAAATTATGGAATATGATATGAAAGTATTTTTCATAGTGAATCTATAATGAACCTATAGATTATTTTATTTTTTTTTTGGAATGGATGGTCAAAGATATAAATATTTGACTAAGGACACTACATATAAATTATAGATTAAAGGGCGTACCCAGTGCCGTAGGCTCCCGCACTGCAGGGTCTGGGGAAGGGAAAATAGCCAGCAGCATTACCCGCACAAATGTGCAGAGGCTGGGGCTTGATATAAATTATAGATTATGAAAGTATTTTTCATAGTGAATCTAAAATGAACCTATAGATTCTTTTCAAAAATCGATGGTCAAAGATATACTCCCTCCGTCTCAAAATAGATGTCATTCTCGCTTTCCGAGAAGTCAACATTTTCAAAATACCGGCAATTATATATTAAAATATATAAATATTTATGCTAAGTAATTAGTATCATCGGAAAGATCTTTAAGTCTATTTTTTAACAAATTTATTTGGAGATGAAAATGTTGCACGTTTTTTCTACAAATTTAGTCAAAGTTGAGAAAGTTTGACCGGCACGCATCCTATAACGTCATCTATTCTGGGACAAGGGAGTAAGTATTTGACCAAGGACAGAGCTAATACGACATGTAAATAAAAACAGAGACATTAACAATGTGGTTGTGGGCAACTTACTAGTTCAGAAATCTGAAATGGTTTTAGGCTGCCCTTTTATAATCTGATTCATTTGGCAGGAAACTGTGAAACGAAACGTGCTTCATACCACTTTAGTGAACTGATTTTCACTTGTTTGGTCCCTTTGAACTTTATGGTTGCAACATCTTTCAGATTGTCAAATCTGTGTGGTCTATGCTTGTTTAGAATTTCTTATTGGCCTTGTTTAGATTCCAGCAAAAGGCTAGAAATTTCACTCTCTCTCCATCACATCAATTTTTAGTCGCTTGTATGGAGCATTAAATATAGATAAAAACAAAAACTAATTACACAGTTTAATTGGACATCACGAGACGAATCTTTTGAGCATAATTAATCCATGACTGGACAATATTTGTCAAATACAAACAAAAGTGCTACAGTGTCCAAAATTCTAACTTTCTCCTTTTTCACCCAATCTAAACACGGCCTAGGCATATTTGACCTGGCTACAATTTTTCATGAGGGCGTGATTTGAAATTCAGACCACTGCTTTGTTATCACAGGGACTGCTGCTTCGTCATCACACTGAGGCCTTGTTTAGTTCCCCAATTCCTCCTTCCAAATTCACTGTGCAAAAAGAAGATTCTCCATCACATCAAAATATAGATAAAATCAAAAACTAATTGCACAGTTTTGTTGTACTTTGCGAGACGAACATTTTAAGCCTAGTTAGTCAAAGTTTGGACAATTTTTACCAAATACAAACAAAATGCTACAGAAATTCTGATATAGTGTTTCTGGCCCCCAATTCACCGATCTAAACAAGGCCTGATATGTATCAACTTCTATTACCTTATACACATCTTTGGCCACTGTTATCAACATTTGTGAACTGGTTTTGTGCCAGAAACAGTTGTAAAATAATTAATTTCTGCGGCTGTAAATTGTAATTGTAGTTAATGCTTCAATGCTGCCTTTGGCTTGGGCGGAGTATTGCAATGATTGGTATCTGCAGATGTGATTAGGCTATTTGCCTGAGTCTCTCTGTTATCTGTTTGGTGTGATTAGGGTATTGCCCTTGCGGATCTTATCAAAAACCTTTTGTTATTTTCTGATTCTGATTACCGAGACTTGAGACTTGTTTCGCTGATATTTTTCAGAGTTTGTCTGTCGAATGTAATCAGTAGCTATTGCTTGTTAGTTGTTACATGACCCAACGAAACCAGGATCACAACACGCTGCGCTCCCTTTGGCTTTGGAGGAGTTGCAAATCGGTTAGTCGTTCCCCGTTGCTGATGATTATAGTGTACAAAAATCTGGTCGTGTTTTGTGTTGCTCTTGCTTGGTTGATGCCTACACGGCAGCTATCTGGAACTGAACTGCTTTACCAAAGCCAAACTGAAAATCTGAAAGCCTGTGAAGGCAACGTCTCAATCAAGAAATGAAACAACTGGGACCGCCAACGTCGTCTGAAATCACAATCAACCAGCCACCGAAGCCAACGTCTCAATCAAGAAACGAAACAACTGGGACAGCCAACGTTGGGGGGAAAAATGAGCAGAGGAAAAATAAATAAAAATAGAAGTCGAGGGCCAAAATGGGCCTAATTCAGTACGCATGGGCATGTATGTGCGCGGGGAGGCCCGAAACATTAGGTAGCCCTAACTCGCGTCGCTATAAAACGGCGACTGGCGGCCGCGCTTAGGGTTTATCTCACGCCGCAACTTTCCTCGAGCCCGAGCAAAGAAGAAAGGCGGACGAGGCGCCGGCGGCGGAGCGGAGATGTCGGAGAGGAAGCGCGGTGCCGGCACCCGCAAGGATGAGGTGGTGACCCGCGAGTACACCATTAACCTCCACAAGCGCCTCCACGGATGGTATTGCCCCCAACCTTCTATTCCATTCCCAAGCTTTGCGTAGCAGCAGACTAGATCCGGTAGGTCCGCGTGTTGGAGAGCATAGCGTTGTTCTTATATGTGAGAGATGCTGGTGCGGAGGGTTGCGGCCTGTGAGCACTATGTGGGCTTGCGAATGGTTGATACACCTGATTGGATCAAGTATCCTTTACCAGCTAGAGAACAGTCGGGATCTCCTGACCGAGCGGGAATATCTTCTAGTTGATCTTGCTCTTGTATCTGATCCTACATTTATCTCGCGTTTGACTTCTTGCTTTGCCCTGTGAGTATTAGCGCCTGTCATTTTGCTTTGTTAGTGCTGTTCGATTAGGTGCTACTCGGGTATAGTCAGGTGTCTGCCTAATTTCTTTGGCTGAACACAGTTACATGCCCGGGATATGCAATCTGCTCATCGTTACACGTATTGCTTCTCCTAATATGCTACTATGTGTTCCATTTGGGCAGTATATTTTTCTCCTGTAATAGGTATTCATTTCTAGTTCCATTGGGACGGAGTATTTTTTTTTTCTTTGAAAATGGATGATACTTTGATATGTTTTGCATTATCCGGTCATAGTCAGGTATCTGTCTTATATGTGGTTGATACAGTTACATGACTGGTACACAGATGTCACTCATCGTTAATCATGTTGCCTTCACTTGCTGTCATGTTTTACATCTGAGTGCTACATCCGTTTATGAGTTCCCTATATTGCTCTCATATAATTTGTGCATTATAGGCTAGAAATACCATGTGACCCAATAATATGGCTGCAATGTATTGTCCGGACATAGTCAGGTATCTGTCGAATGCAATGCTGTGGTTGATACAGTATGTATGTGCGGTAGAAAGATGTCATTCATCGTTACACATGTTGCCTTGACATGCTGTCATGTGTTCCATTTGGGTGCTACATGCATACTCCCTCCGTCCCAGAAAGAGTGTCGTTATGCGATGCGTGCCAGTGAAACTTTCTCAACTTTGACTAGGTTTGTAGAAAATATATGTAACATTTAAATCTTCAAATAAATTTGTTAAAAAACTAGACTTCAAGATTTTTCCGATGATACTAATTACTTAACGTATATATTTATATATTTTAATATATAATTGCTGGCATTTTAAAAACGTGAATTTCTTGGGAAGCGAGAATGACACTTATTTTAGGACGGAGGGAGTATTGTAGGAGTACAATATCTTGACATTCCATTTATTGTCATTGAATCTCTTTTGGACACTCAAAATTTTATCATATGCTGTATTGCAAATCTGGCTTAAATTGATCTGTCAGTTTGTTGATCACTAATCAATGTGCAATTGTATACAGCACCTTCAAGAAGAAGGCCCCAAATGCCATCAAGGAAATCAGGAAGTTTGCTCAGAAGGCCATGGGTACTACTGATGTCCGGATCGATGTGAAGCTCAACAAGCACATCTGGAGCAGTGGTATCCGGAGTGTGCCGAGGAGAGTCCGTGTCAGAATTGCCCGCAAGAGGAACGACGAGGAAGACGCTGAGGAGGAACTCTACTCTCTGGTCACAGTTGCTGAGATCCCTCCAGAGGGTCTCAAAGGTTTGGGAACTAAGGTTGTTGAGGATGAGGATTAAATCCTCAATGGATTCAATCATCTAGCACTTAATGCATACCATGAGAGCAAACTTAAGAATGCTGCTTCAGATTATTGTTATCTACTACCGATGACTTATGTAATAGAAGTTTCTAGACTTTGCTCCTTTCAAGTGCTTGAAATTTTGACTCTTTTGCCAAGTCTGTTATCTACGCCGTACATGCATCCTACTTATTCCCTGGCTGTGTCTGTCAATCTGTGCTTGTACAACCTCTTGTGGCAATTTGTGTTTTGAATTCGTGAAGCACGAAAGTTTGGTTGGCTACCGGTTTGTTCAATCACCTTTTACCAAGTCTGTTATCTACGCCGTACATGCATCCTACGTATTCCCTGGCTGTCTGTCTATCTGTGCCTGTACAACCTCTTGTGGCAATTTGCCGGCCTTGTTTAGTTATCAAACTTTGGCACATCAAAGTTGGCAAAAACACTGTTGTGGCACTGTAGCAATTTCGTTTGTATTTGGTAAAAATTGTCCAAACATTGATTAATTAGCCTCAAAACGTTCGTCTCGCAAAGTACAACAAAACTGTGCAATTAGTTTTTAATTTTATCTATATTTAGTACTCCATGCATTGTGCCGATATTTTAATATGATGGAGAATCTTCTTTTTTTAAGTAAATTTAGGAAAAAATTTGGAAAACTAAATAAGGCCCAAGTTAGTTTGGCTACCGGTTTGTGCGCTTTTATGACTATTCTTCCAAAGTCACCTTTTTGTTGGAAGCGTCATTATGCACAAGCAAATAGTAGTGCCATCGCCAAAACAGGTGGCACATGCCACGGTCAGGCATAAGGGCAGCTTGGTGATCGATCTGATGATCCACAGCCAGACATTAACATCTGATCTGATCATATTAACATCTGATATGATGATGCAAACAGGAACAAAGGTGGGCATTTTTCATAAAAGGGATACAAAAAATACATGAACATCTATTTGTCCTTATAAAGAATAAAGACAGCTCTAAAGAGAGCTTCTCATTTGTCAAAAACATCAGCCAAAAATCAAGGCACATTTAAATGGGGTCTTTCAGTAGCTCAAGCACATATGCCCATCACTCCTTGCAATGAATCTGTGACAAAGGTGAAATGGACCGTAAGATCTTCCATATCTCATTTCTGATTATTGAACAATGACATATGAAGTTCGTTTGAAGAAAAAAAAATGACATGAAGATAACGTTATCAATTTCTATTAGCGCAGAATAATGTTGCATCTGAACCTTCCAACAACTCCAGGATATATTCACACATGAGTTTGGCAAAGGATGAAAACAACTCAAATGCTGACTCGATAGCTTGAAATAAAATCTCAAGACATACATCAATCGCCATATATGACAGGATGTTGGGATGCATGTCTACTGGTACATGAGTTACTCCCAAGGTCACAACTCACAACTCCATATATGACAGGATGTTGGGATGTTTGGATGCATGTCTAGTGGTACATGATATTTTGGGCAGCTAATTAGAATTGTAACCAGTTGGAAATGCTAAGTATATTTGACTGCCGGTAGTACAATGGTAAACTAGCAAGAAGCTCAGGACTGGCCATATTTATCTACTGGTTAAAACTGATTAACAATTATTACCTGTAAATAAAGAGCATATATAAGAAACTACTGTACCAAACATCCCAACCGGTTCGATTTTGAACCCAAAGCACAACCTTAACCTTAGTACCGAAGGTCATCTTCCAACACCAACTAGTGTAGCTCTTCAGACGGAGCTACCTGCAGCAAACCAAGCTGACTACAGATAAGAAATATTATGCACTAACTGTTTGGAGTGTTTCTGCTTTTGGTTCAAATGCATTTGAGTCATGTAGGCTTAAATCCTGATCAGCCTAATACACTCTACTAAACGAGATTTTTTACCACGCTTGGAAATAACGTGAGCCGTCCATTTCATTAGATCCGATGGTCTAAAAATAGGAGGAACCAGATGAGAGGAACTTAAGTTGTGGGCCGGAACTTAAAATTACGTGGGCCCAGAACTGACTTTAATTAGATTTGGAGGGTATAATTGTATTTTGATGTTTGAGGAGCAGCTTCTCCGAATCAAAAAGAGTTGCCTGCTGTTTGAATCAAAAGATGAAGCTACTTCCGTAAATCAAAAAACAAAAAACAAGAGCTGCTTCTATGTTCTCGTCCCCAAATCTCTGAAACACGTCTGACCAGTGTGAGGAGGCCGTGCACCCCGATCCGGCCAGCGGCTTTGCGCATGGCAGCCTCGCCGGCTTATGTCTCCGGTGGGCTTTTCCTTCACTTGTCTGTTTGTGCATGCCTGTTTTCCTGCTCTTCTGCACCGGAGTGGAATGGAATTGCATTTGCAAGACCATCGCGTACGTCGTGGCGCGAGGAGCACACGCTGACGCTATCGGACTCGATTGGCGACCCAGCCACTTGGGAGGCGGCGAGGTGGGCGGCGACCTGGAAGGCCGCGACCCAGATTGAAAACGGCAACGACGGAGCAGTTCGTTCAGTTGTTGAACTGTGGGTCAAGGAGTTT
>DXKC01006637.1:0-10179 GCA_031170775.1 Cymbopogon citratus
AAAAACAATGTAATGGCTGTAGCAGCAGGTGATCAAATTGACATTCTCAAGAAAATGGAATCTAGGATCATGGACATTATCAGTGAGTAACTGAATAGGTAAGGATTTGTTAAATCAGTGGTGGGAACTTACTGGATGCAAAAAATTGTTGTGCAGACAAATCAGGAAGCACGTGGCGTGCATCATTCATCAGTGAGGTGTACCTGAGTAGGAAAATAGAAGTGGCGTTACCTTTGGCGATCGGCAGTGGAGATCAGGGCCCCTGACGGCTGATGCAAGCGTACCTCGCTGGACCGAAGCAGTGTCGTGCGGCGTCGCGCCGTGGGGCTCCGTGCGTGCAGAGGTGAGAAGGGAAGGCGTCCTCCGGGCCAGCGGCGAGGAGCCAAGCAGGGCCGACGCAGGGGAACCTGCGGCGGCGCGCGCCGGGACGGCGGCGAGCAATGGAGAGCCTGCAGCAGCGCCGCCACTCCGGGAGAGAGAAAAGGGAGGGGGCCGCCCGCTTGCCCGCGCTGCCGGCCGCGCCGCGTCGCCCGCTCGCCCACGCCCTGCCGGACCACCTCCGCCGCCGGCGCGCCGCATCGAGATGAGGAGGAGGCGGGCAGGGTGTGGCCGCCGCCCGGTCGGAGCCTGCAGCAGCGCCGCCACTCCGGGAGAGAGGAAAGGGAGGGGGGTCGCCTGCTCGCCCGCACCGCGCGGGTGCGCCACGCCGCCCGCTCGCCCGCGCCTCGCCGGTCCGCCATCGCCGCCGGCGCGCCGCACCGAGATCGAGGCAAGGCGGGAGGGGGCGATGAGGGGAGAGGAGGAGGCGGCCAGGCGCGGCTGCGGCCATGGCCTCCACCGCGCCGGAGGCAGGCGACGGCGTCGCGCTAGACGAGAACGGACGGAGAGGAGAGTGGAGCCGCCCGCGCCGCAGCCTGGCCGCGTGGGGCGCCGCGCCCGTCCCGGCGCCGAGGTCGGAGCGAGGGGGAGGCGGAGGACGCGACGAGGAAGGAGGATGGGGCGGAGCGAGGGGGAGGCGGCGGACGAGGCGAGGAAGAAGAGGATGGTGCGACTGTTTTTTTACCGTGGGCGAATGGACACGGTTTACTGGACGACGTGGGCGACTGCTGACCAAATGAATCGTTGGAGGCACACACGCGTCGAACCAGCACTGGTGGAGAGGCAATTTTAGACGACGTGGATAGCGTGGCTGATTTCCGAGCGACGTGTACACCCTGGTCTGCCGAGTTACAACCGGGTTAACATCTATTGAGCAGGAGAATATGCAACATAAACAATAGAAAATGTGGGTCTAGAATTATTATAGTAAAATGTATTAATGTATTACAAAACTTTGGAATTTTTCGGCCACCACTGAGATTCATGAAATTTTGGCCAAATTTCGCTAAATTTTTGAACCTTGCCCATGCGGAATCATCCGACCTGTGTCCGAGCCTTGACACAATGTTTGGGTGCCGCATGGAGCCAACTCGTTCATCACCGGATATCAGATTCCCATCAAGTCGAGATATCAGATTGTAGCTAATTCTGGATGTGACGACTCTCCAAACCAAGCACGTTGTAAATGTGCGTAATCAACTAATGGTTGTTCTTTCTTGTGAACGCGATACATATATAAAATGCACCAATAAAAATGATTTCTGATTTTTGTGTACCCTTTAACTTCAAACATCATATCTGTGTAATAGTGTTTTCAGCCAGTCATTCAACAGTACTTTTCTCTCACAACAAATCAGCATCAGCCGGCAAAAAATGATCCAGCGAACAGGACCACACGGTATCAAATTTTAAAGCACGGCAACAAAACACCCGATTGGAAGTTCAATGGAGGTTGCACCTTGCAACTGCAAGAAAATGTCCCCTAAGGGCCGTTGGTTTTAGGTAGAGGGTAATTTTGTTTTTAAAACTTGGCGGTGCCAGCGCTACACTGTTGCACTGCTGCAGATTGTAGTAAAATTGAGTTTATACAAATTCAAAACAAGTACATGTACTTTGAGGTTAGGTTGAGGTCTTTCGCTATGAACTCCGACTCATTATTTGGTAAAGTTTGGAAGTGCTCTGTCAGTTTTTATTGTGACAATTGTAGACAATGTTAGTATTTATAATGTGATTTGTACAGTTTTCAGACCTAATTTTCTTTATAAACTGGACCAACTCTCTTGTATTCTGGAGCTAATGTAGTTGTTGCTTAGAAATTTGTAGATTGAAGCTGAGTTTGCAGTCAGAACCAAAAACACTAGGAGGTGTGTCACGACAAATTTGAATCATAACTCAATTTCAAAATGAAAATTGTAATGGAAACTCGTTCTAGTCCTCTCTTTAGAGGGTGAAGCTAGATATCATTATCTAAAAATTATATTCTTTCGGGGACATATGTAGTCTTAACAAACAAACTACACACAAGGGCGGATCCAATGTGAACGCTTGGGGCTCCAAATCGCCTATGGATAACAGGGAAGGAGAAAAAAGAAGAGCGGAGAAAAAAACTGGCTAGACGAGCCAGAGATTCGCCCGCGCTATACATCGAGTGTTATTCACTTGTGATGTAGTGCCACAATAGAAAAACATCCGTTCAAAAAAAAACAATAGAAAAACATCATCAAGATGATCTAAGGTGCAAAAACAAACGGTTTTAAAAATTTAGAGAAGTCAAAAATAATTTGGTTTTATAGTTTGTAGAGAAAATAAAATGACCATGATATATTTTTTTAGTGGAGAATAACCATGATATTATTATTTTTTTTTTTGCAGTACGAGGACATCCAACACTACAAAAGCTAAATTGAACTTTTTCCACAAACCAGGCCAGGCCAGGCCAGGCCAGAATCGAGAAACCTTCTAGTCTAGCCCATAGTTTATCTCAAACAAAAACGCTTGGGCGCACGGGACGTACGAAAACCAAACAGGCCCACAAGTACAGTATACCTTGTACTTCGGCGTCCCCTGGGCGAATATCTCGAGAATGATTCGGTTCCCACATCCCACCTCAGAAAAGCGAGTCCAAACCCACATAAAACAAAGGGAAGCCCGCTGCCCGCCCGTCTCTTTCGCCACCCCAACACGACCGACGCCTCTCCTTCTCCTTCCCCATCCGCCCATCATCTCCTCCCCTCCGCTCTGCGCTCCCACAGCCTCACGCCTGCTACCCTCGCGGATCCGAGTCGCGCTTTGTTGCAAGGAACGATGGCGGAGCAGACCTTCATCATGATCAAGCCCGACGGCGTCCAGCGGGGCCTGGTAATCTCATCTGCTGCTCCCTTTTGATTTCCCCGTTTTCCATAGAAGAGTGAGTCTGGCTCGATGTTTGTTCGCGGGGACAGGTTTTGATTTCGTTTGGGTTTCCGCGTCATGTTCCATGTTTGGTGCCCAGTTTTTAACTGGCAGTTCGTTGTGTTGTGCAGATCGGGGACATCATCAGTCGGTTCGAGAAGAAAGGGTTCTACCTCAAGGGTAAGGGCGTTTTCTTTGGTTCTCGAATTGATCGATTGCTGGATCTCATACTCTGTTTCATTTCTGCCTGCTGTTTAAGCGAAGATTTGATCTGCGTGTTCCGCTGAAATCTTAAATTTGTCTAATCTATCTATACGTTGGGTTGCGTTTTGTCGACACGTGTTGGTTATGATTTCCATCTAAAAAAAGTATATTAGTCGTGGAAGCAGGAATATTGTCTGGAGATTTGATTTGATTGAAAACCATTATCTTTCTGTCACTAGCCCATGATTGGTCCCTTTTTTATCTGGGCAGCTGATGGGCATAGTAATCTAGAATTAAGTGCCTGTTGTTGCGTTGTAAAGTCTAATCATGAATTAGGTCGACGGACAACACATCAGCACTATTGTTTAAAAAATTGATGATGCTAGGATATGGATTCCAAAAGCAGATATTCCTGACTGTATCCTTTAATTCTTGGAACTAAAACACCACGTGTGCCTTTCATCAGGCTCTGAACATTCTCTTTCCATTTCAGAATCAATGAAACTTTTACAGCACAACAATAGAACTGAAGGGAATCAATCCTTGGCCAGTCATTATATTAATATTATATTAGTATCATACAGAAAGAAACTATTTAATTGATATTCCTTGAATATGAAGAACCAAAACAAAACCTTATGGGAGAGACTATTTAGTTTAGCTTTCCTCATGTTTTCCATGATGTGAATAATCTTTTTATCAACATGGATACACAGTAAATGAATAATCTTCCTCATGTTAGTGAAATTTCAAGCAATTGATGCATTACTTTTTACTTGCTATATAATGCAGGTATGAAGTTTATGAATGTAGAGAGGTCCTTCGCACAGCAGCACTATGCTGACCTTTCTGACAAGCCCTTCTTCCCTGGGTTGGTTGAGTACATCATTTCTGGCCCTGTTGTTGCAATGGTGTGGGAGGGGAAGGACGTTGTATTGACTGGCCGGAGGATCATTGGGGCCACTAGGCCTTGGGAGGCATCCCCTGGTACCATTCGTGGGGACTATGCTGTGGAAGTTGGCAGGTGAACATTCCTTTCTTTGTAATTAATTAATTGTACCTCATCATGACGATTTTATTAATAGCTTTGCTCTGCTATTCAAGTGAACACTCCTTGTCTTGGCAATTTTCTAGTTCAGTCTAAATAAACGTGTGGCTAATGAATTAGAATAATCCCTGAGAGAGAGGATATGCTCCCTTTCTGAAATATTTTATTGAAACACTATTGTGTATTTGTGTTTTCATATAAAAAAAAGACAGAATATAGAGGGAAATAATGCCGGCTGCTTGTGATGAGAAATGGTTTGTTTAGAATGGGAAGAATTATGATCTCTGGTACATTTCGATTTTGTAGTTTTACTGAAATAAAATCATGGTTGCTGCATCTCCGCAAGTGCTCCTGTACTAAATCTGTCACCTCTCGTATAGGAATGTCATCCATGGAAGTGACTCTGTAGAGAACGGAAAGAAGGAGATCGCTCTCTGGTTCCCCGAAGGTGTGGCTGAGTGGAAGAGCAACCTTCATCCCTGGATCTACGAGTCTTGAGCAGTTGAGCTTCAGGGTATTGGATGCCTGCTTCCATTGAACCGAGTTTTCTTTGACTTATCTATTGGCTCTGGCTATAGAGTCATAATTTGGTGCTTTGTGCTACATTGTAGTTAAGTCTGCCTGAACTTATGTGGCATTTGAGTTTCTGCCTTTGTGCCTGGTTTAATGTACTGTGGTTGTGAACCAACTAATGTGATCTGAAATAAAATATGTATGCCAAGTTTATGTTATATAACTTCACTGCGATTATACTTGCTTTAAGCGCTAGAAGCTTGAGGATCCTGCCTGGTTTGATGCACTGCGAATGTCAAGCAACTAATGTGACATAAAAATCCCACCAATCTTTTTCCCCAACAAATTGTTGATCGGTTTAATTTCATTTGCTTTCAACAGTTTTGACACGCATTGTTGATCGTCATCATTTCACATATTTATGCGGCGGCTAGTAACTCTGAATTTTAAGGGAATTGTGAGAAATTACAGAACAAAATCTCAGATAGCAAGTCGTGCGTAGTAGTGTAGACTTGTCTATCTCTACAACTAAAAAGCGTCGGAGGTCATCGTATTCACCCCGCCTGACCTCCTCCGCGCCAATGACCCCGCACGCGCTAATCACCCTCCGCGTCCCCGGTCATCTCGTCTCCACAAGCACAACCGCGCTAATGACCCCGACGCTCGCCTCAATGTCCCGTCAAAATCCAAAGGAAACCGGCGCTCCCTCCACTCCCGTACGATCCGATGAAACTGGCGCCCCTTCCCTCCCCACGCGTGGAAAGTCGACCCGCTCCCGGCTGGCGCAGAGGTGAAGGATGTTGCTGTTGATGAAGGAGAAGTTGGTCTTGCTGCCGACGTGCGCGGCGTAGCCCGATGCGGGCGTTGTTGAGGCGGAACACGGCGGCGTGGGAGTCCATTGAGGGCGCCGTGGTTGGCGCGCAGGAGGGGATGTGGTTGCCGGGGATGGAGAGCAGGGAGGGAAGGTTGGCAAGGACGGAGGGGTCGTAGCGGCGGAGGCGGTGCCAGGAGCGGAGGGTGGGGTCGATGTGGAGCTGCTCGTGGCCCGGGAGCACGGCAAGCGGGTGGAGCAGGACGTCGTGGTCGTTGCCGGGTAGCGGCCGCCGTGGCGCGGGAGCGGGAAGCTGCGGTGGCGGTGGCGGTGGAGCGGGTGGAGGAGGCGGTCGCCGCGGCGCCACAGGCGGGCCCGCGCGGCCGAGGCCGTGAGGCGGCCCTCGAGGAGCTCGTCCAAGTCCCGGCGCAGCGACGCCTCCGATGGATCGGCGGCGGCCAGGCGGAGCAGCGTGGCGTTGAGGCTCTCCGGGTCGTGCGGCAGCCGCAGCGGGGCGGGCACGGGCGCCACGGCGCGATGGAGCGCGGTGGAGAAGGACTCCGCAGCCGCTCGCTCCTCCGTCGCCACAGCTGCCCGTCGTGCCGCTGCCGCCCGTCGTGGAGGGACACCCATCATCAGCACATCGCGCTGCCGCCGGTGTCCGCGCACGCCGCCCAGCTCCCGCCTCCCGCCCCCCTCGCCTCACTCTCTGCACCACGGAACCGCCGGTCTCCGTCGGATCGGCCGCGTCATGCTCGGCCGTTCTCATCGCCCAAGTCGTCTCGCTGCGCCTCGCCCTCACCTCCCCGCCGTCGACACCACCACGCCCCTGATGTACGGGCCGAGGGGGCTGCAATTTTGGTGGCGTGCAGGCTGAGGTAGTTGCGGGCACGGCAGCGTCGTCGGTCACCAGCAGGCCAGCACGTGTGGCATGCCTTCAATTCCCCATCCGTCGAAGCGGGGACAGGCAGAAGGGAGGACGCCGCTCCAACGTTCCTGCCCTGCGCCGCCAACCATCCACGGGCACGACACCTTGCTGCTCCGCTTCCTGGCGCGCCACCTCGGTTCTGCGGCGTCCGTCGACCTCCAGGACAACGATGATACGGTACAGTTTCCTTTCTTGATTCTCCTCGGATGACAGAGCAGAGTTGCAGATCCAATGAGTCTTGGTTATATATTTAAAGCTCAGTTCAGTCTTCAGTTTCTGTATATGGGAAGAATTGGATTCTGACTGGGTACCTGCAACTCTCTCTTCTTTATACTTAATGACGAAATTGAGTTGAAATTGAACCATTTGTTCATGCGCCTACTCTAATAGAGTGCTAAGAGATCTGCAATCGCATCAGGGTTGATTAGCAGAAGTGAGCCTAAGTGTTTTTTTTTTTAAATTGTCGTATCAACCTTCTGACAATCAAGTTGTCTGCAAGAATTAGCAATAGCAGCAAATGCCTTTAACTTTCCACTGGAAATTTGGTTCCTTGGCAATGCCACAGGTCTACGTGCTTGTCTCTTGTTGGTGATGTGAAGAACATCTGCACATATATAACTCCGTGTCCGTCATGGAGATCAACATCAACAGCAAGTGTAAGGCTTGATGCAGAAATACAGGTGCACGTGTACTCAAATTAAAGCTCTTGTAGCTCAATCACCTTCTTTTTTTTCTTGAGATGCACTACTAAATCTTCTGTGTCAACCAATGTATTTCACACTTATACAACTTTAGATAAAAAAAATCAGGATTTCACACGCACTGAAAGTAGTATTAATTATATGATTATAATGGTAAATGCTCAATATTTCTACAGATTTATTTTTCAGTTGTCTAGAATTTGCACTAGATAAGACCTGCTGTAGCAGGCCGGGTTTTCTTTTGGTATGTTATTATTTTGTCTTTGAAATAGCATCTGTTTTTTTTCCTTATTATGAATCAGCGATGACGATTGACGAGTAAATACTCTACGTCGCCTGCTTATGGTAACTGATATCTCTACTAAGTACCATGGACCTAGCAAACCCTTGGATGCAAACTTCAGTTTCGAACATGGTTTTTGACCTGTTTGTATTCATAACAGATTGTCTAGGTTTGAAGCAATTTGTCCTGTTACTTGCAGTCAAGCAAAAAAACACATGATGTTACAGTTTCCGGATGACAATGCGGCTAACAAAAAAAAAGTCTGTCTTGTGTTCCAGTTTACGGCAAGTGCCAAGAATAGCTGATCATGGATGAAGTTTCTCTGCAGTCATATATAGTATTATTAGTATATCATAGCCAGTAATTGCATGTCATCTAAGAATACATGTAATTATTTGTTGTATACTCTTTTTAGGCAATGATTATTAGACATGTCATTTTTGGCTTGATCTAGCACTACAACATGTTTAGAGTTTTCATTGGTCTCTTGTACAGTTACTATGGTATTATGGAATCGGGCAAGTGATGCTACGTTTTTATTTGAACAAATACATCACCAACTTTAGGCTTCACCACAATAGAAGGGTGTTGTTCAGTCGTTCTTATAAATAGTGATCTTCCCCAGCTCATCTCCAGGCGCTCACTCCGGCGCCCTCTGAGCAGCGGCAGCACCCCCGCCCTGCCCCGTACGTCCGACTGCAGGCCGGATCACCCTGACCCGCCCTCGCCCCGTCGGGCCTTGCCACTTACAGGACACCACAGCTCCCTCCAGCCAGTCGATCAGCCAGGCCGGATCAGCCCTTTTACTTTTTTCCCTGCGTGTGCAATGCCTGTGCTTGGCTTCTCTGGTTGGACAATAGATGATAGATGATGTCGAGTGAGAAGATGACATATGAATTTCAGTTGAAATCTGCGATCAGGTACGTGCCATCACCTTCCATCAGAACCCCTCGATGTCTGTTTGTTTAGTTTGCTCATTGCAAATCGCAATGCATATTGATCTGTTGTAATGAATCCATTGAACTCATCTCATACTTGTCGTTAAAAATATAACGTGTAATCCCCTAAAAAGAAAAAAATAATTGGCCTGTTTCTGCAATGTAATTTGTGGTTCATAAATTGCAATGCCCTCATTGATGACATGTAAGCATGGAATTTTAGAGATTTAATCTCTCCACAGATAGCATGTGTCTGTCTACCATGGATTGGTGTCAGCTGGCCAGTTCTTTTGTTGTCGAGCTCCTAAGGGCCCGTGTATATGTACTTGTGCTGACATGACACAGTTGTGTGAAGAAACTGAAGATGGATCGTCTGTTCTAGAAAAAATCGCTGCCTATCAACGAGCAAACAAATAGGTACTATCTTTAAGGGACATACTGATGAATTGAAGATGGAATTTCTGCTGCAAATTCTCAGCTCAGGCTTCTGCCGTAGCTTTGTAATTTATTGAACTCTCTGTCATACTTGCACACAACTTTTCAGATTGTAAACATTGATGGATCAAGAAAAAATTTGTGTTCTTGACCTTTTGAGAAATCAAGGTGCGCCTTGAGATTTCATAGGTATGTTGGTCAAATGCTCACTAATGTATTGAATTATTTTTTCTACGTAGTTTAGTTCCATTTATGATGCAATATGCGCCCTATTAGTTAGTTGGCAAATTGAACTTGCCTAGATTTCAAGTCATTGTGGTATCTGAGTTTCAGCATGTGGTATCTCAGATTCTCAGAGCATATAAATCAATTGTTCTCATTGTCACAAGTTACGAAATAAAATTGTTCGCCTTACAACTTGTGGCATGAATTGCACATGCTTGAGCAACACATGTAATCAACTAGGAGCAAATGAGCCATGATAACAGGTTTTTTTTATATGTAATATGTTAACTAGGAGATAGAATGTTATGGGCTTTTAAACCCGTGGCAACGCACGGGCATTGAGCTAGTTATATTGAAAATGATGTAACTTGTGAATGGTAACCCGCTGAATTATTATGATCCTTAACTGTAATTGTGGAAAAGTTTGAAATCCTTTAGGATTTCACAGACTACCGGGTTTATCGGATGTTAAATACGGAGAACAATCGTATCGGTGGTTGTTTTCTTTACTTAATTTTTTATAAATTGGGCGGTTGTGTTATAGGTGGTCATGGGTCGTTGCTTCCCCGTTTCGAGGAGCAGCCGAACGGGCTGAGGTTTACACGAGGCCTAGAAAGAAAAAAGGGAAATGGCGGCAAATCAGCCCCTGAAGCCCGGATCGCACGATGTGGCGATGCTGGTGCGCGGAGCCCGTCGTGGCGATGCTGGTGCGCGGAGCCCGTCGAGCAGCCGTTGCTGGGTGCAGTAGGCAGTTGCAATTGCAGCCTAGCGACTGTTTCGATATCCTACGCAGCAACGGAACCCAGAACATTTTACACTAGCC
>DXKC01006642.1:0-13312 GCA_031170775.1 Cymbopogon citratus
GATCAGCCACATGATGGATGATGCCCGCCATTATTGGTGCCAATGCCATGCAGCAACCACAGAGGATCAGCGTATATAAACGCCTTTTTTTCTTTTCATGCTCGTGCTGCGTACACTGATGCATGCATCCACCCTAGCAGAAACAGAGCTTTAAAAATAAGCACTCCTACTACATGTCATTTAGGCATAACAGGCATGTTTTCTAATAGCATGATCGATCAATGCTGAAAGGTTATGCGGGCATTTTTCAATGGCAGATCTTGAACTCCACCCTCAGTTCCAAAGTATAAGCTGTTCCGACTAATCTAGATACACTAACTACATGTATCGTAATATCTATGTATATCTAGAAAAGTCAAAGCGATTTTTAATTTGGAATGGAGTATCTGGTAAATATAAATTCAGCCTGGCTAACAATAAATGAATGCCATCAGAAGTCAAAATGGGTAAGGCTTGATTGCACATTTCCAGGGCCGCATTTGGGAACAGAGGAAGAGTAACATGGCGCTCAAGGCTTGGTTTTTCAGCCCAATGCATATGCATGCATGAACTCTGGCCAAACAGGCATGGCCGTACGAAAAAGGGGAGCCGAGACCACAACAATAAACAAAACCAGGGGCAATAGCATGTGTCCCCTTATCTTGAGTTATCTTGTATTCAATTCCACAAGATACCAAATCATTCATGTGCATGGAGAAACCAAACCTACATTATCAAAAGCAAGCTCTTGCTCTTGGGGAAGAGGGGCAGGTGAGCTGCATGATTGAGTTAGCAAAAGGACCCTGCTGCGTGGTTCCCTACTGGTACTCGCATGGTCATCTTTTAAATATCACGCACTCTGGTCAAAATTCATACCCAGTGCATGCATGCATGCACTGTTCCTGTGCTGCAAAATGAGTCCCCGTGTAGTTTACAATCTAGTAATACATCCTGACACATGTTTAATAAATTCACTTTCAACCATATAGTATCTTCATTCTTGGTCAACGTGATACGTGCAAATATGCTGCTGCCAATAATACTACTAATACAACAGTAACAAATTGGTGTACCTATTTATTTTTCAGTTTTTTTACAAAGTCTTCCTGTTAGGTTTGAACAGTCATTATGAAAACCTTCATAATGAATGGGAACTCACATATGTCTATGAAGTCTCCCTCTCATGATCCCATCCTCATGAGACCACTAGCAAATGCAACACATGCGCCTCTACAAGTCTATTCAACTTTAGCGAACAAGGGCTCATCATTTGCATCGAGCTGCAATGGAGTACTCTTGAAAGCTTTTATATAAGAGATTCCACCACCCAAACTGAACTCAATTGTTTCATACCGTTTCATACTCCAAGAGATGCTAAATATAGACTAATTATAGCTTAATCAAGATTACTTATGCCATAGGCATGCCATCGAGTATACTAGTCTTTTGCGGTGCATCTGTACATGCAGCAAGTGATTAGCAACTTCACTTGCTGCATATTCCAAAGTTCATGAACACAGAAAACAACAAAGTTAAGAATAACGTATGGGGATTTGCATTAAATGCAGGCAGGGAACTGTGAGGGCTGTGAGTTGTATACATGCATCAATGGAGAAAGGACGAGTTTGGGACAAAAATCATACCATCTGACTTGAAAAGCTTTTGGAAATTGGGCAAGGCAGATCTTTGTCCAGGTCCAATCTTGATCCTATTTCCCATTCCAATGTTCGAATATTGTGGCGCTTGGGAACTTGAAGCCCCAGGAACAGAAAGCAGGACAGATAACGCTAATGCCACGTGAGATAATAATCACATATACCCAATTCTCTGGTCCTGGATCCAAAAGAAAAAGGCTGGGTCAGAAAACAAAAATTCTGTGATTTCCAAATCCAAATTATATGGAACGAATCTAATCTAATTCTAAATGTTAGAAAGAACCAAGTAACAGAATGAATGGAGTGGTCATCTTTGAAGATCTGTTCGGTCACTATAGTCTCTTGACCGTACCTACTAACAGAACGAGGGATCCTAATGGCTCCTCTGGTTTCCCAAAGGTTGACAAACTGAATAATACTTCACAAGAGCATATATTAGTCAGCATGCAATGTATCCAACCATGTACTACTCTGCTCATAACCATGTGATGGAATACTTGTCTCCAAAGTACCAAGCAAAGCGACATTGCTGATTTTGTCCTTCATATTATACAGCATTTTGATACAGATCTGTCATTAAAAATGCAAGAAAACAGATCATATACTGTTCTGCATCCCAATCCTCCAACAACAAGAGGTGCTCCCCAAATGCCCAATGCCATGTTGAGAAGAGCACCGGTCCTTACAAAAGGTTAGCTAATAACAGAGAGAAATAGAGTATTCTCTCTTTGCAATTGGTGCCACCTAGCATCCTCAACAGAGGCAGGCAGGTTGTCCTACAACGATGGTTTGAATGAGAAAATAATATCTTACAGCCAATTCCATCAATTGTGTAAGAATCCAACCAGAACCAGCTTGTTACATGGAAGTCTTGCTGCCCTATTAGGTGGTCAGCCACCTATTCAATGAGACAGGCCTGACAAAACCCTTGATTGTATTGAATCTGAGATGAGAAAAATGGCTGGTACTAGTACAAAATAGTGTGTGATAGTTAGAGCACACGGTCCATATGCCTCAAGTGTCACATCCTGCGAGATCAGTACCCTTAACAAGTAATTGCCCACCAGCTATTCCATGCGGACCACTGGTATGAAACTGCTGCCAATCTATCGATGCATCTTTTCACCTAATCTAGCCTAGGGTACCTCATGCCTCCACAGTCCACACTCTACACGCTTCAGCTCCTAATAGAACTAGGACTTTCTTTCACCGCCCTAGAGACAGATCGAACTGAAAAACCTACACTCCTGCATGCAGATTAAAACGGGGAGGGGGAGCTAATGACAGTGGTCTCACGTAGGCTCCAACCACCAGAGCACATGGAAAACAATGGTAGGGCCTACTCCTCTCCACCTCCCTGGATGGCTGTGGTTAGGCCACAATGGCCAGGCACCAACTTTGAAGTACCACCACCTGATCGTCCCTCATCAGCTACGCTCAGACTACATATTCTAACCTCAGCACCTCTGAGGCCCGTCACTTTGATTCCTCCTGTCTAGCCCAGATTAAAAACTCCCCTGCCCTCCTCCAAGCTAGATCAAATGCATCAAGACCTCATGTTATGTACCGGGGAAATATTAATACTACACCCCATAGACGCTCCCAAAGTCCTGCTTGGGAGGCTATAAATGCCTGACCAAGACACCTGCATGGTTCTCTACGCGACACACCATCACTGCTACTCCTCCCCACCAGCAAGCTTTCTCTGCAGACAGGAACCTA
The DNA here is from genome assembly GCA_031170775.1 of Cymbopogon citratus. Lineage (NCBI taxonomy): Eukaryota > Viridiplantae > Streptophyta > Magnoliopsida > Poales > Poaceae > Cymbopogon > Cymbopogon citratus. The sequence continues at coordinate 3,357 of DXKC01006642.1, forward strand.
ACACACACTTGTTCGCTCCGCTAACTCTTTCTTCCCTCCATCAGAAGAATGGCCATGAATCATCTCTCCCAGGAGCATCCCCAGGCCTGGCCCTGGGGTGTGGCCATGTACACAAACCTACACTACCACCACCACTACGAGAAGGAGCACCTGTTCGAGAAGCCCCTGACGCCGAGCGACGTGGGCAAGCTCAACAGACTGGTGATCCCCAAGCAGCATGCTGAGAGGTACTTCCCACTCAGTGGCGACTCCGGTGAGAAAGGTCTTATCCTGTCCTTCGAGGACGAGGCTGGCAAGCCGTGGCGGTTCCGGTACTCGTACTGGACGAGCAGCCAGAGCTACGTGCTCACCAAGGGCTGGAGCAGGTATGTCAAGGAGAAGCAACTTGATGCCGGCGACGTGGTGCACTTTGAGAGGATGCGAGGTTTTGGCATGGGCGACCGCCTATTCATCATCTACAGGCGCCGCGGTGAGAGTGCAACAGTGGCTGCGGCACCGCCACCACCTGCCGTGCGCGTAGTGGCGCCTGCACAGAGCACTGGCGGGGAGCAGCAGCCTTGGAGCCCAATGTGCTACAGCACATCAGGCTCATACCCAACCAGCCCAGCCAATTCCTATGCCTACCGTCACTCAATGGACCATGATCATAGCACCATGCAACATGCAGGTAAAAGACTGATAACAAAAAGTAAAGAAAGATTTGTAGCGTACTCTTATGATACCTCTTACACCATTTCTGCTGAACAATTGCAGGAGAATCTCAATCGGACAGAGACAACAGGAGTTGCAGTGCAGCTTCAGCACCATCGTCAAGGCGGCTCCGGCTGTTCGGCGTGAACCTTGACTGTGGTCCGGCACCGGAGCTGGAGCCAGAGACACCAACGGCAGTGTACGGCTACATGCACCAAAGCCCCTACACTTCCAATAACTGGTCAGCACTGAAAATCCATCAGAATTTGACGCATCATATATAAATGTTCCTCTAGCTAACGAGATTTGGAACTTTAATATGGCAGGGGTAGTCCATAACAACATGATGAGGAGATTTAAGACTATGCTTGCAGAATCCAAACAACCAAAGTAGTTGCTAGCAGCAGCCTAGTACTACTTGCACAAAGTGACAGGTTTGAATTGACCTGTGCAAGGAAAAGAAAGGAAGTGGAGAGATCCCTTGTTTCCCGGGCAATCTTCCTTCCATCCCCACAGTGCTGCCCCTTTTGCTGTTTTGTTTTTCTTTCATGGCTTCCAGAAACCCAACTTACTGTACGGGATCTGGCAGCAGGCATGCGTGGGAGGTTTCAGGAAACATCAAGTTGTGAAGGAGATCGAAGGAGACAGACAGAGATGTGTATGTATGTGTCATCTGTACCTATGTCTATGTGGGTCCAATAGAGAACAAACTGTGAAGTTGATGTGCCTGCCTCCTGAAGAAACAATGCAATATCCCTATGGGGATTTTGTTCCCTCCCCCGTCTCCTTACTTCTACTGTTGTATCCTGCAATCAATTAGTGGTGCAATGCTTTCACATAAAGAGATAAAGAGGCGGTAGTGCAAAAGTAATGTATTTCACCTTTTCTCCAACAAAAAAAGTGGCAATCCTGTTATGGAAGATTATAGGAAAAATCAGTCACTTGTATAACAATATTTTGAGTGTTAATCATTTTATGCTTTCAATAGCGACAGTCTCCCTTAATGTCCAAGATTTTGTAAACAATGGCCTTCCACACCATCGCCATCAGATAGGACGTTTGTGTGAGATAAATGACAAATTTTTTGTTTCAGGTTTTGCCCAAACATGTATTGTTTCATCACCAGTTGCAATTATTGCAAGGTTGTTGTGGAGATTTTCATTGTTAGTGTCATGAGACTCTCTTGAACCTAACAGGTTACTATGGGTAGTTTGCCCACTTAGTAGAAAAATAAATAGGCCAACAACAAAGTACTGTCAATGGCTATTTGGCTGATGGATTATCACGAAAAATGGAATGAAATTGTTGTATTTATAATTTTCTAGTGGCCAAGGGAACGATGAGGGGCATTATCAAACAAAGAAAAGGAAACAACTTTCAAATAATGGCATATAAGGATACATAAATTATTTCGTCTTAATTGAGCGGCAAAGCTCCTGTCATTGTTTCAAGAAAAAAAAAGGATACATAGACACAGTGGTAATTTACATAGGAAAATCACAAACATTTAGTTTTAAAGAAACGATGGGGGCATAAGCGATGCCGACACCTGGGGATTTTCATGTCCTAATCTTTTAAAGCTGGTCTCCACCTTTTTGTTCCCTGGGGAAGGAAAGGTGCAACAAAAGTTTAAGTGTGCAAGTGGTATCAATTGCCCTAGTAGGATACTAAGAAAAGGCTGGCTAAGTTGATGGTCTAAGGGGCAAGGATGGATACAAAAGGCCATAAAACTCCAATAAGCATGAAGATTCCTTACAGCATGTATCAAAAGAAAAACAGAGGACTGTCTCCTACTTTTGTTGCCTATGTAAAGAAGGGGCAAAAAATAGCTCGTACAGGGCTAACAACAGTTTGCCGGTCAATAAAACCAAGTAGATACCTAGAGGAGTATCAACAAAACGTTGATTTTTAACTGAGGGTAAGCCAACCAAAAGGATTACTGTAGCATCAATTTGTGAAACACACCATAGATGAAGACAAATACATGAACAGAGTGCCTATAATATATAGCTAATAAGTATGTCATGTAACTCAGTAGCATGCACTTGTTAGTTCCTAGCCTAAACAACAACAACAACAACAACAACTTAGCCTTTTGTTCCAAGCAAGTTGGGGTAGGTATTTATTTGCTATATATAGATACAGAGCAGAGACAGAACCGTTAAACATGGTGCCAGAGCATTAGATTGATTAATGGAATGATGACTACGCAAGTTTCAGATTCATCTGAATGGGTTTTATGGCAACTGCGGTAATGATGATTAAACAAGTAGGTTAACTAACGTATCATAACAAGATTTCCTGTCTGCTTACTAAGAAGTCTAGAGCAGAAGCCATGTGCCGGGGTTCTTTCCTTAGTGGCAAAAGATGAGCCTTATCCCAGGGTTACATGATTAAGACTTTTGAACAACAAATTTTTTATCTTAACATCAGCGCAAATGGGTCATGTGACTGCCATAATGATAAAGTAGACCCACACTACTTAACACATACCGAGGAAATGAAAAATACCAAAGGGTCCCAACTACAAAGTACAGTTTAATCACGTCATCCATGTAAAATATGCATAGAAATCTTCAACTTTTACCTTTTGATGCTCAACCTAGCAGTTTCATTGCAGACTTGCTGCATGGATGCAAAACTTGGGGGCTACCAAAGAAAGAATTCATATGACAACGCCATGATGGTGGGGCACTAGAAGTAACCATCACAAGATTGAAAGCCACCAAGATGAGGATGCAGCAGATATAAGAGGTGGTCCCCCTGGGAAAATGCGTAGCAGAGGCCCGACCCACAAACTGGCACAGGGGGCCAACTCAGATTGGACCAACAAAATGCCCATGATACATCCATCAGGCAATCAACCACTTGATTTCCTTGCTTTCCAAGAAGCCACTGCCTTCTCAAAGTTATGAACAAGCATGGTCTTCAAGAAAAGGCTAGTAATGAGCCAGATTACTGGCCTTTTAAATGCAATGTTTGCCATTTTTTAAACCCTTGCTAGTGGTTCTTGAGCCAGCTTTTATGCATAAACAGTACTTTCCTTGAGAAACAGATATCACATGGACAGATAGTAAACCAAAGGATTTTGTAAGGACGTGACATGATCCAACGCGCTACGGTGAAGAAATCACCCATACCTATTAATAAGCTGTTGAATGACAACAAATGAAAAAACAACTGTGCTTCCTCAAATCATCCGAATCTTTCTGTACTACAGTGTGTGGGAACAGATATTGAGTTGATGATAATGAATACCAGAAGACCCTCAAAGTAGACTAAACAGTAATCATAATTAACAGAAACAATATGCTAGTAGGAAAATCACATCAATTTTACTTGTGAGCAATGAAAGTACAGAAATGTTTTAAAAAAGGATAAGGCATAGTAGCATTGAATACCACAGTTCATTTTCAAAAAATGAAGAAAAAAAACATGTGCCTGCAAACTGGAAACAACTGTGTGTTATTAGATAAATTAAGTGGAGCAAAAGTCTCTGTTTTTATTTCTAGATTATTCCTGCTCATTACCATGCCGGAGCTAGGACAGACAGTAAACAATTATTGCTGCAAAACTTAAGTTCTGATAAAAAAAAATTGTCAAAATCTTAAGAGCCTCAGGGACATTTCCGTACCAATTTCTCAAGCCAGAATGATTAATTAAATAATCAATATAAAAGAAATATGCATAGAAAACCTAGATGGGCATGTTCAACGATAATACTATTTTTCCTATAAAAATGAAGTTAGCGCAAGACAACCAACACAAAATTTAACGAACTACTAAAGATAAAAAATGTGAAGGGCATAAAAGGAACAGCACCTGAGCAAAGGAGAACATAAAGAAATTTCCAGAGGTTGTCGTTTACTGCAGTACGCCAGTACAGTAACAACGTCCAGCGAGTGCAGCGCTCAGCCAAATGAAAGCAAAGTCGAAAAGAGATCCAACTTCCACATGAACTTCTACAATAGAAAAATTTGCATAGCTAAGAACATACAACAGAACTCATGAAACAAGATGGAGATCCGTTCAGAACTTCAGATGAGGAAGGCCAGCCCCCACACCTGCGCTTCCATCTGCTACGCACAGTTCAAGACGTCAGTGCTGATATTACACCAGATGGGGTCGGTAGCACGACATTATTGACCTGGATGAGGAATCTGTCAATGTAAGCCCTGACATAGATCTTTGGAGCAGCAGTGTCACTACTCACGTGACAATAATTTGGCACTTGATGACAGCAGGCAGTACCACCGGAAGGCGATCGCTCCTTCTCGTTCAGTCCTTCTCAACCAGCAGGAATCCCCACATGACCACGATCCATCCTTAAAATGTAGAAAAAACCTATTGAGTTCTGACGACGACTACTAGGTGTCCATTGTCCAGGGCTCCAATCTTCGTGAAGGAATGCGTGGATGGAGTCCCTGCAGGTCATGTTGTCCTTGTATGCATATCAGAACGAACTTAGGAGTAGAAGACAAGCAGACTAAACCAAAACTAAGATGCTGATTCCGAAATGTGGTGTCAAAGTGGCTATTCATTTAGGCAATCATCTACACCCGGCAAATCACATCTGCAGTTAATCTTGTGATGAGCAAGTTTCTTGCTTCGAAATGAGTTTTCCTCAGCTTGTTATTATCATTAATCATCCATCAATGAGTCGGGTCCATCCTAGAAACATCTACCTGACAACTTGCAAAACACCTGTGCACCAACTGAAACAGACACTGCACACCCATCTCACACCCAGCAGCAGATGAACGAGAGGCAGCCAATACAGAGCAAGCAACCAGCCAGCCAGGAGGAGCTCAATGCAAGGCGTTCCTGTGGCGGCTGGCGCGCATGGGTGCAGCGCGACTCAGGTCCGACAACGACGAAGCGAGCTCGTAAATTCCCCCGTGAAGAACCCTCCGTCGAAATACGAGAACGCTCATGTGTTTCCTCGAAATCACCGGTGGTTGAGGGGACGCAGAAACCGCGGCAGCACAAACGGGACGCGAGAACACACTGCGCGGTGCGTGGGAAGGGGAATGAATAGTACCTCTCCGGGGTCGCGGCGGAGGCATTCCGTCGAACAGGAGCAGCCCGTGCCACGCGGCGGCGCGACGAGGATGCGAGGGGCGGCGGTCCGCCGTGCGGCGCCGGCCAGCGTGTGTGGGGGAGACGGCGAGTGGATGGAAGTGGCGGGCCGGGCTGGCTTGGGCCTTGGGGCGCTAGCGTTAAGCGTTTGGATGTTTGGGCCTGTAAGCCCAACAACAGTAAGGCCCAGGTCATGATCGTGGGGAAACGTTGGAAAGAAGGAAGGAATGCCCATCTCGCTTCGGAAAGCCAGAGGCCTGGGTTCAGTCAGGCCTTTTAATAGGCCTCAGTGAGGCCAACAGCTCCGGCAAGCGAGAGCCCAAGGCCCATGCACATCAGTCTACAGCCCAACATACCAGTTCCATCTTCAAAGTTTAGGCTTTATCTAACAAAATTTAGGCTTTGTTCCAAAAAAGAAAAAATCTAACAAAGTTTAGGCGCAATTGAGGCGTTCTTCAGCTGTAGGGAGCTACATCAGCCCGCGGCGCATGCTGCATCATACTCCATCTCGTGAAAGTATCGTCATTCGTTTTATTTAAAAAAATTGCAAATTATAAAATAAATAAATCATTATTAAAATATATCTTATGACAAAATAAATCATAATAAAATATATAATATTTATACAGAAATTTTAAAAAGACGAATGATCAAATAAGACGGCACGGAATCCAGGACGACACTTCTAAGGACAGTCTCAATAGGGTGTTTCACTACACGGTTTTCAAAACGCCACATCAGCCCAAACATGATGAAACAATGAACGAAATTGATCTTCACAATGCTGAGTTTCATTGCACCGTTTCATATGCTCATTGTAGCATTTAATTCTAGTTTTTTGTTGTGATCAAAGATACTAGATGAACTATGTAGTCATTGTGTGTCCAACTTCTCACGTACGGCTGCACACCACGATGATGAGTTTCATTGCACCGTTTCATATGCTCATTGTAGCATTTAATTCTAATTTTTTGTTGTAATCAAAGATACTAGATGAACTTTGTAGCCATTGTGTGTCCAACTTCTCACGTACGGCTGCACACCACGATCAAACATACGAACAGAAGCAAGCTAAAATTGCATAACTTCTGAAGTACTGGACCAGATTCATGTACGTACTGGATCAAACTTCTGGAGTACTGGACCAGATTCAAATTGCAATACTCATGATTTGGTGCTTTCTTGTGCCGGTGCTTTCTTCTTGTGCCGGTGAGTATCAAAGTATGGAGAAAGCTAGTACAAACTAGCATCTAAACCTGTCAAAATTTGGTGCTTTTTTGTGCCGGTGGGTGAGCAGATTGTGGTGGCGGCGGCGGAACAGCGTGAGATGGCTGCGCAGATGAGGATCCATGGCCACGCACCTTGCTTCCTCTGCTGCCAGATGCGCCAGCGCTGCTTCCTCCGCCAGAGATGCGCCATGCGCGTGCTTGCATGTGGACCGGCCGGCGACGGCCCGCCCAGGAATTTTTTTTAACCCTTTTTTAAAACAAATTCCAAATTTAACACGAAAACTTTTTTATTTTCAACACTAACCCTTTTGGGCGCGCCAAGTGTCACGGCGCGTCTAAATAACACTGACGCGCCTTACTTGCTGGCGCGGCCAGACTGCCACCGTGGCAGCGACCAGGCCGCTGACCGCTGATATGGCAGGCGCAGACGCGCCGCAGATCAGGGCGCGTCAAGAATGGAACCTGGAAGACAGCCTATTTCAACTCTCTTCAACTTTCAAAAGCACCTGCGCTGGCCCCACAAGAGGAAAAAAAGGCTGCAGTGCTCTCTCTCTAGTACATGCTGCCTCGTTTTTGTGGCCAGAGATGCACGCTGTGGGTGCTGTCCCTACTCACACTTTTTTTTAGCCGATGTCCCTACCCACACCTGCTAGTGCAGCTACATTTAGTAGACCTTATTTAGTTCTCCTCCAAATTTTAAGTTTTTTCACCTTCTTTCCATCAAATCAATTTAGGGACGTATGTATGGAGCAGTAAATATAGATAAAAAAGTAATTAATTGTACAGTTTGTATATAAATTAGGAGACGAATCTTTTGAGTCTAATTAGTGTATAATTAGACACTAATTATCAAATAACAAATAAAAGTGCTATAGTGTGAGAGTTGTAAAAAATTTTAATCTAAATAAGGCCGTAGTGTTGCAGCGGCCAGCTAGTTAGTGATGCATAGACGTAGGAGTACCCATTTAACAGAAGAAGATTACTCCCGTCATATTGAATCACAATTTGTTATTTCTATTTAAATGTAAATTCTATGTTTAAATGGTGTAAATTGATTTCTTCTGTTGCAACTCGGTGATTTTTGCGAGAAATAATTTTGATGAAAAATATTTCAAAACATATTAATCTTATGGTACACAATTAATATCTTTACAAAGATCTAGTCTTTTAATGAATTTATTTAGAATACAAATGTTGTATTTATTTTTATAAATCATGTTAAATTTGTGGGATGAAAATATAAATTAGGACACATAGCTACGGTAGATGGTTTGATGGGGCAGCCTGATCCCATTCGGCCCGGGTCTACTCGCTCGTTCCAAAATAATTGTTGTTTTGGGTTTTCATATTGCAAGTTTGACTCGATTTTTAGAAAATACATATAATATTTGTGTTTTCAAATAAATTTGTTAAAAAACTAGGTTTAATGATTTTTCTGATGATACTAATTATATAATATAAATATTAATATTTTTTAATATATAATTATCGGCAGTTATTTATCAGAAAGCAAGAGCGTCTTATTTTGGAACAGAGGGAGCAGAGGCTTTTCACATGCACCGGCGCGTCATATGATAGGTAGGGGGCAGACATGCAGGGGGCAGACATGCATGGGGAGCTCAGAGGATAGGTAGGGCAGACATGCATGGGGAGTTGCCTTTATTCACTTGTGGGGCCATTGCATTTACTGTTTGAGTGAGAAGAGGAGGTAGCGTCCGGTCTTTACGTCCAGCACTGACGCGCCCTAATCTACGGCGCGTCTGCGCTTGCCACATCAGTGGTCTGTGGTCTGGTCGTTGCCACGGTGGCAGTGTGGCCGCGCCGGCATGCATGGCGCGTCAGTGTTATTTGGACTCGCTGTCATGCTTGGTGCGACCAAAAGGGTTAGTGTTGAAAATAAAAAAGTTTCAGTGTTAAATTTGGAATTTGTTTTAAAAAGAGGTTAAAAATAAAAAAAAATCCACCGCGGCCACAGCGTGGACGACGGGAGTGATCGATGGCCACGACGGGAGAGACGACCACGGCGGGGTGGACGCGACAGCGACGTCGACGACGCAAGACCGGCGGCTACGGGAAGGATGGCCAGGCGCAGGCGCATGGGATCTACGATGATGAAACTTCCCCCCTCAACGCTGGTTTCACGCGCTTTCCAATGACTTGGAAACGGTGCACGCTTGTTTCATGGTGATGAAACTTTTTTCTTCTCTCTCCTACCAGTTTCATGCAAAAAAAAACTTATTGCTGCTGATGTGGCATCCTATTTAATAATATACATGAAACCTCTCATGAAACTCTATTGAGACTGGCCTAATGGGACGGAGGGAGTAGAAGCACGGGCAGACATTAATAGTTGACTCCACATCCGTGATCCATACCGTTTTTAGATCACCAATGAAGGCTAGATGAAACCTCAAAAATTTTATTTCCATCTGTTTCAGTTCCCATCAAGTTACGTGAGAACTGGGTTTCGATTTTGCGTGTCTTATTAGTCATTTATACGGTTATCCCAATTGCAGGGCTAGGGTACGTGTTGTTATCTACTTAGGATTTTCTTGACCATTATTGTGACAGACAGCAAAGCAAGCGGCGCCGGCCGTTTCTGTACTCGCGAATGGCAAGTTGAGAACATTGCCGACCGGCCGCTGCAGGAGGCACTCCGCCGCCATCCCCTTCTCTCTCTTCCCCTCCAGGCACGCGGGTACCAGCCACGCTGGCCTTTTTGCGGCCGAACGGAAAGACGCTCGATTTCGCGTTTGGGTGTCGATCTAGGTCCGTTTCCAGACCTCCGGTGCAGCGTTTTTGAAACTGTAAAGGCCTTTGGCGTTTGCTTTACAGGCCCTGGTGCGCATGGTCTAAAGGCGCAGTGACGATCGGCTGATCGAGCGACGACGACGAGGCTTGCCAGCTCTCAACGCCGGCAGCCGCGAATAATGGACGTCCCTGACTGAGGTGGCGGTG
>DXKC01006645.1:0-10806 GCA_031170775.1 Cymbopogon citratus
AAACCGAACCGAAAAACCGACAGTTCGGTTCGGTTTTCGATGAAAATGTGCCGAGGTTGAGGTATAACTCGTGATAAGCTAGTATGCAACATAGCTTTTATCCATGCAGCACATTCATTGCACACACAATCCTCAATGAATGTTTATGGACCATATTGTGGGTTTGAAATGATAAGCATTCTTAAGGAAATGGAATAGATTATACCTTGAGAACAATCCCAACAGGAAGCAGAAACTCTCTGCCACCCAACCTATTCAAAACACATTCAAAAGGTCAAATTGATCCAAAAGAGTTACTTGTTGTTCACTTACTGTTTACGAGCTCAGAACTTACCAAAACCCAAGCCTTGCACTTCCATTCTGGAGGTAATACAATTTTATTGTCACACTGGACTGATCACGTTGGACACATCTGTCAAAAGTAAAAGCAAGAGTATGGCAAAACACACAACATTAGCTTTCACGTTGAAGTCATAACTAGTAGTAAATGCTCAAAAGAATATTTGATATTTTACACAGATTCTTAGCAATCAACAAGGCTGGGTATGCATTGCTTGGAACTTTCATGAGACTGACAGACAGTTTAGTTTCAGGCCACAGGTACATTTAATCACAAGAAAGCTCAGTAACACAAGGTTCTTTGAGAACAAGAAAATAAAAGGGCAATGACTCAGTCACTAATAACAAGATATTGCCCAATGTTGTCTCCTCCTGTGCAGCACTTGTGTATGTTTCTTTAATTATACCTAGTTTCAAGTCATTATCTTGTGATATTGTAACACAGCTTGTCTTTTAGAAGTACAAATAGTCTCTTTATTGTACCTGTCTCCCGTCTTAACAACATTATCTTGTACAGAGTAATATTGTAACACAGTTTTCTTTTAGAAGTACAAATTGTCTTTTTATTGTACCTGTATCTTAACTAAAGTATATTTCAAATTTAGCAAGCGAAATTATTCTGGCTAACTATGTTATGTTAGGTACACATTCAGCATTCACAAAAAAGGATACGCATAGACAATCGAATTGGACAGCAAATACAACTACAAGTAGGAACTTATGTGAAAACATGAAGTGAACTTGGAGTCAAGATATAGATAGATTCACTGCAACCGAATATTGCTTGAATGACAAAATAAGCTACGCCCAAGATTAAACTATATGTTATTCAGCTAATATGGCCCATCTGTTAGTGTGCTACCTTATGACCACTGCTTTGTCAGTGTATCCAGCACCACGTTTAACAAAAGAACTGCGTGACAATCCCATAGGCTGAAAAAGAAAAAGCAACTTGTCATCAGAATAATGCTAAAAAACCGGCGTTGTGAGTTGTAAAATAACGCTCCAAGCAAAGCCAAATCTGTCTTACATAGTTACGCTTTTGTAAAATAAGAATACGCACAAGTCTCTCCATCCCACCACATATGAAGTACCTAAAAAGAATTTCAGAATTGTGAGAGAATTATTCCAGTAACATATGGAACATTGTCAACAAAGTTGTTCAAAACTACAGTGGAAGTATGACAAGTCATGACAAAGGTACATTTTGAAGTATTGGTATAGCACAAAAATGAGAACACAAGGGAAAATGGACAACATAAGGTCCAGCCATTGATAGAATTCAAAATTGACATTTCGCAATAGAGTAAGTTCAAAAGGAAAAGGCATAACACATTTGCACTGTGCACCCTTGGTTCAGACCAAATAAATGCTTCAAAAACTATATTGTTTTTATCACAAAATGTGACGATCATATCAAATATGGTATAGTCCAGACTTTCAGTTCAGTATATTGCCTTTGGAAGAACATGAAGACAGACAAGAACATGATAGATAATAAGATTTCATTACTTTGAACGGTCCAAAAGCATTTGAAATATTTTTCCTAACTATACAAAGTAGTACTTTTCCCAGGGACAAATTCAGAGCTCAATGCAGCAAATCCGATCATAAACTCTGTCATCCACATATGCAAAAGAATAAAAAAAAAAGGAAGTGTGGTCCAAATGAGAATCACAAAAGATGATAGTCTCCTAATGAGAATCACAAAAGTATGATAGTCTCGAAACTAACAAGTTAAGCAGAGAAATACAGTGGAAGAGTTACAGACAATTGTTGGGCACTATTTTCCATACAAAGTACTTAAACAATATTAGCACATTAAGAAATGACAGCAAAAGTACGCTGGTAAGGTGAACTGAATGCAAATGAAACATACTCACCCGCCCATTTCAGTTGCCTCTTCACCATGGAAAACTAATTTATGGGGATCAGCACCTCTCAGATGACACAGTTTTGACTGGAATTGCAAGACCATAAAGTCAGGGAGAATAATCAATTGATATGCGAGGATGAACCAGAATTACTTGTGAACCATTGCTAAATATTGGCCTGTGAGAACAGAACTGGAAATTCCAAGTGGCTTCCTATGGAACCGAGAAACCATCTTAAAAGAACAAGAAACAACAGAAGTTCCTACCCCTACTGTCATCCACTCAAGAAAGAAACTTTACTTATCAACCCACTTCTAAAAATAGAGGTCTTTGGCTGTTCCTTGCTTTGCAGAGTTGGAAACCATGCTATCATTCAATTTTGCATGGGAGAAATATTGATATATGCAACTCTCTTCCGTGAGAATTCTGAGAATCCAAATATACCCAAACACTATTTATAATTGCCTTATTCAATGTCCCATACAAGCACCAGACCAGGAACAATGCATATTGATCTTATTTCAAACAAGGAGATGAAGAGCATTGCGGTGTCCCATTACAATATTCATAGTCAAGTGGGTAACTGGAACATAATTGTTTTTTTCTTTTTTGTTGAGAATCCTAGATATAAAATGATGCCAAGAACTACGCCCTCTCGAGTCTCGACACTTTACATGTTTTACATTATGGAAGCAGATGTACATATCATATTGATGTCCATTGCCACATCAAAAACATGTAAATGTTAAAGCATGTAAATGGTATGCTAAGATTTGACTAAAAAACCACTTCCATAATGCTACAATTTTACTAGGTTCTATAACAATACATTACAACCTAAGAAAATTGCCAAAGATTAGTCAAAACGACACCCTTCTGTGCCTAGATGGATCAATCACTAAGATGGCAGCAAAAGACAACCAAAGCGCTAAAATAAAGTCACTTACTAGCCTAGCCTCTACACCTACAAAACTCGACCAAAAGCATACCATCACAAAATTATTTTAAGTGAAGTGTCTACAAGAGTAGATAGGAAAGGTAACAACCATCAACATAATAGGCAAATGGCCCAAATTGAAGGTATGCCTGATTTGTGCCCCTTCATTATACTGGAAGCAGACATCGACTTTAAATTCCCCGTGATATGTAATTCTTGCTTGCCTGCACTGCTCCAACCAAAAGAAAATGGGGAAGGATCAGACTAGGTAATACCTGTCTAAATTTTTTAAGAGACAGCCAGTAAAAAGGTAAGAAAAGAGTATGTCTCTGGTAAAACAGAAAAATATAAATTTCCAATGTCTAAGATAATTCAATAAAAAAAAACATGACAAACCTCCTGGGGGTAGAGGGGTAGTACACCTGACCGGGCATCCCTCATCGGAGAGAGCACATGACCCTTTTCCAAGACTAGTAAACATAATAGTTAAGAGGAACAAAAGAAAGAAAACAACTGTACTCAAGTGCAGTATGGTCTCAATGCAAAGCAGTATCTCCACACAGAAAAAGGTCAAACAAAAACCCAGCAAGTGCTTCAGTAGCTTTACACTGAGCCATTGAGACTGAGTTTAACTTAAAAAACAATTCCAGTCCATTTAAATTTCGCTTGAAAATGAACCATTTCACGGTAAACTAGCAATAGGCAATAGCAACCAAATAAATAGGTAAAATTGCAATCCGTTGCTGTGCCGTGCTATGTCTACTAACTAGTAACAACAACTTAAATTGAGACACTATTAGCTCTCAAACACTTGTCGCAATTGCCAAAACATCAAACTTCACAGTATATCTGCACTGACGAGCAACAAACTTGCACTCAAAAAAAAAACGAATTAGAAGCATGAAGGATATTTTTTAGTGTGTTGTTGGAGTTGGGGTCCCTGATCACCATGGGGCGGATGGACTCAATCATCTCGTCGAGCCCCTTGTCGAGGAAGTAATCAAAGGATTCCACGTGCGGCCTGAATAGCTCCCGCAACGTCGAGTAGTCGCCTTCCTTGGCCGCCGCCGACGACGGCGACTTACTCGCCTTGCTCATGGCCGCAGAGATGGCTCAGCGGGCTCGTGTGCGGCGGCGGCGGCGCTTGTCTCCGGCGGCAAGGCTAAAACCCTAGAGAGGGGAGGCGGCGGCGGAGGAGGAGGAGGAAGGGGTTTAAGGCTGCGGAGTGAGAAAGGAGCCCGCGAATTTTCCGGTCCGACCAAGTGCCGCCTGCCGAGATGTTGGAGCGCGCAAACTCATGCGGTCAAAAGCCCACGCGATGAAGTGACCGCGGCCCATACGGTCGACGGCCCACGTGCTGGAGAGAGCGGCAGAGCCCACGTGCTGGAGCGAGATGCAGCCCACGCGCTGGTGTGAGTGTGTGACGCGCCGGAGTCGAGGCAATCAGCGCACTAGGTTCCTTTTTCTTTCCTTTCTTATACTAGTATATATATTGCCCGTGCTAACGCTACGGTAACATCTAATAATACAAATCAAACAACCAAAAAAGCATACCTTCATAATACTTACTTTAAAAAGATCTTATCCAATATTACAACGGGAACAGCCACCTCTTTGCCAAGGAGAGCTTTATTATCATGGATTCAACAATATTATTACAAGACACAAAGATTTTTAAAATACTCAGCCTTTAACATGTCATATTGGCAAAGTCTGCTAATTCATGCACAACTTTAGCTCGACTCAAAACTTCTCAATTCTTGAGGTTTGCAGCCACCAGCCTTCCTGTTATCAATTTAATAATATAATGTCATTGTGGTACTTTTGAGTTATGCTAATGATGCTGAAAAATTAGGGGACCGTAATCCGTGGAGTTATTAATAATGTATGTATGGAAAAATTCATACATCTATAGTTATAAAGATATTTTTTTAATAAATTATCCATATCTATCATCATGGAAGATAATTCTTTGACTCCACAGTTTGCATTCAAATTACCCATACATGGCATTATGAAACATAAATGTAAAGTAATATATACCTGCCACATCAACCATTGTAAAAAAAAAGTAACAAAAACTCTCCAATCTATATGTATATACTAATATAAGCTGTTACAAAAAACAACTCAACATCCAATAGTTAAAACTTACTTGCACTTGTCAACAAAATAAAATAAAAAATAGAGAAAACTCACAAACTGTTAGACTCGAGCATATTGCAGCTTTTGTTTCTGCTTCTATCGAATCCCCTTCAAGCATGCCGGGGCATTCGCTTTCCTCAATTTGCCTGCAATGTTTCACAAATCACGCCACCAGTTAATTCCTCAAAATCCTTTCAATGTTACACAGAGACCTTGTCATGGAGGGATGATTAGGCATCAAACCTATTCATACTCCGTCCTCCGCACCACAAGGAAATCTCTTCTTAATAGTCTAATGCCCTGCTAACGCTACGGGACAAATCAAATAACTAAAATATTTGTAAGATATTAGTTTGCCAATAAGCCATTCCATAAAATGTAGCTAGACTTTAAATTTAGTAATCCATCCAAGAAAAAAAAAGAAAGAGAGAATATCCCTTATGTTTATTTTTCAACATTTAAAAAACCAAGCTCTAATATGAAGCATAACTGGGAGCAGCTATATCTGAAATTGGGCACTCAAACTGAAATTAATCTGCCTACTCAGGGAAGAATAAGAAGATGCAGAAAAGTTCCAAATTGGCAGATCAACCAGTGCTCATCAAGGCAAGGGCTTAGTATTGGCCGTTTGGCCTTTGTGATTTGGGTACAGTGTCATCTTTTATTTCTTTCTTAATGTGATTATGCACAGTCCGTGTATGTGTTCTCAAGAAATAAATTGGATGAAATGGTAGAACCAGGTGCTAAATAAAATTGTAAAAACAGAACCTAGCACCTTGAATCAGATTTCAAGAACAAACAATGAAGATGGGGTGGGTATTTCTTCAGTCATAAGCATTTTTCTCTTGCCAATAGTCTAAAGTCATGTTAAAAGTCGTGCACACCTTCACAACGATTGCGGGATCAGATGAACCTTCTTTCCCGGTAAAAGAAACGCATAGACCATCAACATCGGAGAGGATTGTAATAGAGACAACTGTCTCTGCTTTCTTGGACTCTGCCAAACAATGGGCAATCACAAATGTACCACCTGGACTCCTGGAGGTAGTTGGACATCAGTTGCATGAATTGGATTAAAATTTATAAACTCAGCGAATACAGGTTTGCCCATGAAAGATATAACCTACAAAATACAATGAAATGTTAAATGGGAACAAAGATCAATTGAGTTAAGAAAAGTGTTTTAATTTACTTTAGCAACTAACATTATTATTTACAAAAGAAAGGAAAAAAAACCCTACAAATCTCATTAAGAAATTACTGGACAATTGAATTGAGCTCATTAATTTATGTACAGTTTGAATAAGTAATGTAAAAATAGGAATTGGCCACTGGAAGTTTGCTGTGCTAAACACACATAAAAATTTGTAAATAGGTGGAATTCATCTGATAGCAAATTATGTCCGAAACAATGCATCAGAATAAGCAGCATCCACCATCAATTTTGTGTATCCAGTTTGTATGTCATTGTAGGTAAGCAGTGTGTTTACTTCTGCTGCATCTCCCAATACATGAGACAGGGGGGTTACCACGCACCGGCGTGCACAAAGCTTTGCCTCCTTGAGCTCCGGCTTGACAGTGAGCCGATGCTCCGGCTTGACATGAAGCAATCTTTATGCACCTGAGCAACAAACCATTTAACTATGCGATGGATATGTGTTCCCTTATACCAGTCATTTTTATGTCGATGCTTCAAGCCTGCAAGGCCTCTTTGACCTACGTGTTGAGTAAAGCTGCAGCAAAGGAAACAATATGAACATCATTAGGTGTAAACAAATGTGCTGTTTAGTTGGACTCGCTCATAATTCAGATAATGCTGCAGCATTGCATCCCAGTAATTGGAGCGTGCATTATCATCCCAAGCCTACTGAATGTGTAAATTTAGTAGATATAAACAGAAGTGTACCACAAGCACATTTTCGCCAATGATCCTGGTGTTGTTGTCTGCGATCCGTCATCCCTGCAGTGAGCTTCCCCTCCATCAAGACCCCATCATGGCGGTGAAGATCGACCCCATCATGTTGGTGATGGAACAGATTGACAACAGTGCAGGGAATCTCTTCAGAGCTGCAGCATAAACCAGCACCACATTCAGCTAGAATATAATTCAGACGCATTGAAGAACTTCTGAAACTCTACAGTCTACAGAGCAGTGTTGCAGACGAAGATTATGACCACCCCAGTTAGAAGACAGAAAACATCCCAGCATCCCAGTCTTGTACGTCTGCCTTTGGATAAGATCTGGAGTCGCGCCGCCGCTAGGGTCCGCCCTGCGCGCGGACCTGGCTGTGTCGTCGCCGAGGACTGCCATGCACGCAGGCCACCGTGGACACAGGCCTGACCAGGACGCCGCTGCAGGTAGTTGGGGGCTCAGGCCTAGGATCGCCACCGCCACGACCACCGTTCCTGCAAGGAGAGCCGCGCCGCCACCAGATGCTGTGCTAGATGCAGATTGGGAGGAGAGAGGATTTAGGTAAATTGAGTTTGCTGATTCGAGTTGATGCGGTAGCCGGAGGAGAAGATACAAGATTGGGGAAGGCCATATTGCAAAGATTTGTTCCGTTCCTGCTACCATGCCACCCAGATCTGGCAGTTAGGGTTAAGGATGCGTGCGCTCACCTGAGGGGCACGAGGAAGACGCGGCCAGGGAGGCCAGCAGATCCAGGCTGCCACGACCTCAGCAACGGCGCCAGCGAATGCCGATTGAGGGTGCGACAGAGGCTCCACCTGGTACAGCAATGGCACCGGCGACGGCCGATTGAGTGCGCGACGGCGGACCAGCAGGGGTTTGGGTTCTCCTCCACGGAGAAGACGCGCTCCATGCCGCCGCCGCCGCCGACCCATGCAACCCTAGCCCCGCGATTGGCGCCCTGGTGACGTGCGGCCTCACGGCCCGCTCGCCTATCTCTCCCTGCGGCGGTCGCGTTCGCAGCACCGAAGAAGTGGCCTGTCGTGGTTTTTTTTAAACGTGAGAGAGCGTTTTTTTACGTGGGATGTGGGATTCGATACTGGGAAGGAACCATCGTAGGTAGCGATCCCGCACAATCCCGTGGCGGCGTGAGGGGCGTAAGATGGTTGATCAAACTTCTAATCTGAGCCGTTCCTTTTGTAACAGAGGTGTTGGGAGTCGTTGATTTTGTAAGGACCTTTTTGCATATAGTAGATGTGCCTTATAGTATAGATAGATAGATAGATAGATAGATAGATGTTCTAGTACATAAATTATATTAAAGTTATATGTACAAATTAGATTGTAACTTTATAACGTTGAAGATCACATAAGTTATATATATAAGTTAAACATTATAGACGGAAAGTTTTGTGTCTGGATTTATAATTTTGGTTTTCTTTTGCTAAAACGTTAAAGTTATGTGTTTCACATAATAAGTTAAATGTATAAGTTAGGAGCATAACTTAGAAATATTAAAGATTAAGTTAGTTATGTGTATAAGTTAAAATTGTAAGTTAGATGTATAAGTTAGAGAATGAAAGTTAAGCGACCAGATTCGTAACCTTTTCTTTCTTTTGCTAAAAATAGAAACTTTCTAAAAAAAAGTTGCGGGATTCTTTTTTGATAAAAATAGAAAGTCGGGGGCTGTCTGAATTTGACCGCTGGGAAGGGTCCTGATGGCCGACCGTGATTTAGCAGCGCCGGTTATCGTAAATTCTAATCCATAATCAAGGTTATTATAATCGCGTTATGAAACCAATAAAATCCAAATATGATCCAAACAAGTCTTTTCTTAGAAAAGTATTTATTCACAACATAAGTCATTATTACAATAACAAAAACTTTCATGGTACTCCACGTGTTTTGGTTCAAGATTTTACACCAAGGTTTTGTTCTATTTAGTTGTTACTCCTTCCATCCTAAAAAGAATATAACTGTGAGAATTGTACTGGTCAAATTTGCAAAAGTTTGACTAAGTTTATAGTGATTACTGTTAACATGTCTCAATCAAGAATTATTACGAAGTCCATAATTCTGTATTATAAATGGTACTCCCTCCATGTTAAATTATAGTTCGTTTGACTTTTTTAACCCCAAGTTTGACCACTCGTCTTATTATATTAAAAAATTTATGTAGCTGTTATTATCCCGTCTTTACGACTAAAAATAATCAAACTAAACCAACTTTTTTTAAGAATATCAAACTAAATTAACTAATCAGATCCAACTCTTTGTGCTGGCAAAAAATTTAGAAAAAAAATCTACTTTTCCTCCCTTAACTATCGCGAAAGTCTGCTTTTCCTCCCTGAACCACAAAACCGGTTAAACTACCTCCCTCAACTTTTCAAACGATGCATTTCACCTCCCTGTAGTGGTTTTGAAGGTGGTTTTGTTTTTTTCTTTTTTATTTACTTCGGCAGAATTTTTGAAAAATCATAATAAATCACAGAAAAATTAAAAATTGAAAAATCTAATTATGTTGAACTGAACATGAGTATATCGACACAGTGAATATATAATATGGTATGCTTGCATACAAATTTTTTGATATAGATTTAGATTCGTGCTTTTCTATAATTAACTAGAATAATTCAGAAGTGCATTTTGCATGGTCCAATTATGGCAAAATTTGTATGGCCACCTACTTATTATACGCTTGAACTATAATAAAAATTTCTTACTCATTGAATCATGTATAGCTTAGTTATAGATTTATTTAGATCTAATAAGCATAAACACTAAATAAATCTATAACTAAGTTATGCATACTCCAATAAGTATAAAAAAATTACTACACTTCAAACATATAATAATTAGGCCACCATAAAAATTTCACCACAATTGGACCATAGAAGTTGCAGTTATGAATTATTCTAGTTAATTATAGAAAAGCATAGATCTAAATCTATATCAAAAAATTTATATGCAAGCATACCATATTATATATTCACTATGTTGATATACTCATATTCAGTTCAACATAGTTGGATGTTCATTTTTTTTGATTTTTTTATTATGATTTTTTAAAAATTCAGCCAAAGTAAATAAAAAAGAAAAAAGGCAAAACCACCTTTAAAACCACTCCAGAGAGGTAAAATGCACCGTTTAAAAAGTTGAGGGAGGTTATTTACCCGGTTTTGCGGTTCAGGGAGGAAAAATAGACTTTCGTGATAGTTGAGAGAGGAAAAGCAGACTTTTTCCAAAAATGATAGTACTGGTGCCACCAAGGCCCAGAATACTTGTTGGACCGACGGCCCGGTCCAGGGTCCACAGTAGGCTCACACTTTAGAAGCCCCACATGTCAGTTTTCGTCTCCCCGACGGTGGCCGGCCAGGCACCCCACCAGACCCAGTCCGCATAAAACAAGCCGAGAAAAGCGGTTGAAAAAATTAACCAAAAGGGAATGTCCTTCTAGAAACCAAGGCCTTGTTTTCTTAGGTGTTAGAAAGTTGAAAGTGGAATTCCGATCTTCTGTAGCATTTTTGTTTGTATTTGACAAATATTGTCCAATCATGGACTAACTAGGCTCAAAAGATTCGTCTCATAATTTAGAACCAAAC